>PVIU01003491.1:0-144209 GCA_004026605.1 Ondatra zibethicus
GGTGGATGGATAGATAGATAGATAGATAGATAGATAGATAGATAGATAGATAGATAGATAGATAGATAGATAGATAGATAGATAGATAGGGAAGGAAGGTAGTGGGCTACTAAGCTAAAATTATGCCACTTCATGAAAGTATTCCTAAGTACACTTTATACTTTGACTGCTAATTCTATTTGGGGTAAACTGCCCTCTGGTCATCTAGACCAGCCACAAAGTTCTAAAGTAAACTTGTCTCCTGATCAACCCTCAATTCTGAGAGCGAACTGCTCCCCGGTCACAGACAAGCCATACATTCCTATACGTTGTGCCCCTGACCTCGAGGTTATGAGAACCTGTCTAACCACTGAACTGCTCTCTCTCTCTGCTTTTGTAAACAACACTTACCTGCCCACAACTACATTTCTGTATATGCTACAATTGCATGCTTTTGCCCTTTAAAAACTGGAACAAACTGGAGGTCAAAATCGCTTCCAGCTACTCTGTGCGGCACAGCCCACTGGAGGCAAACAGACTCCATGTGAGTCAGTCAGGCATCTTGAAGTTGGTTTTTTTTCTTCAGGAACCCATAACAGAAGAACAATTGCAGAACACAGCTGGTGTCAACCTCTAACTCCACATGAACACACGCACTCACATGCATACACCTGCTCTCACACACAAACACACACAAGTATAAATGATTGATGTAGTAAGTTAAACAAGTAATTTGAGGACCAGTGAACTTGCAGAACTGTCTTTGGTTGAATCCTGATGTCTCGTGTTCTGCATTTGTTCATCATACTTTGAAACAAAGAGAGAAAAAAGGACTTCACACCACATTTTACCACAATATTGCCATGTTTTATTGCTTGAAAGGTATGGCCCCTTTGCCCTGTGGTTTTTGTAATGATATCAAAGTTTGTAAAATATGTTTTTGGTAGCTACAAAAATGTCACAAAACATGAAAAATAATAGAAAATACCACTCTGCATGTGTGTGTGCCAGTGCACATGTGTGCAGTATAAGTGTGCATGTGTGCATATGAATTTGGAGGTCAGATGTCATTCGTCAGGTATTGCCCACCTTGGGGATTTTTGTTGTTCTTGTTGTTCTTGTTTTTGAGACCTCAACAGAGTCTCTCACTGGCCTGGAACTCACCAAGCAGGCTGGGCTGGCCAGCCAGCTAACGGCCAGTTTAAACTACACTTCTTCATTTGTCTTTTTGCTGATTTCTGACAAGCACGGACTTTCCATCCTCTAGATGTCTCTGCAGTCCTCTGTCTTTGCAGAGCCATGTCACTAACCTCTGATGGTAAGGAGGAAAGGACAGGGACCCCAAGGGGAAAAACTGCTCCGCCATCAGGCCCTCAAAGGCCCTGCACACTACTTCCCTGCCTCCTGACACCTCTGATGGCCTCTTATGAGTGGTAGTGGATTAAAAGTCATGATCCTGGCCTCCATGGAGAGCTGTATAAGGTGGCAAGGGTGCCATTAACTGTTGCACTTACTAGACAGCTCTGAGGAAGTAGATTCTTCAATGAAGGTGTTTCGTTTGTTTTGCTTTGTGTTTTGTTTTTTAAACAGGGTACCATTATGTAGCCCTTCCTGGCCTGGAACTCATTATATACTAGGCTGGCCTCAAATTCACAGAGATCCACCTGCCCCTCCCTCGTGAGTGCTGGGATTAAAATCATGCCCTACTATACCTGGCAAAGGATGTTTCTTAATGTGAACTGATGAGTACAGAAATGATGACATGGGGGGGAGGTGCCACCATTGGGTGGCAGGGGAGAAAGAAACAAGATATGTGGCACAGGTTTGTCATCTCACTACTGTCCCATATTGGGGACACTTTCTCTAGGTTTATGACATAATAAGGCAGACACTGGAAATGGCCCTTCCCATTCCTCCTTGGAGGGTGCAGCATGCAAGCACAGATGGGCAGTGCTGGATCTACGAAACACAGGAGTCAGGCTGGCCATTGGCTCCAGCACCCTGCGCCTGGGGCCCTCTACTCTTCTTTGAAGACTTGTGTTCCTTTGCATATTTCTAATCTACCTCTTTTCTGCTCACTCTCTGGATTGTTTCTTACAACCACAGAGTTCGGACCCTGGTGGAAAATGAATAATACCAGAATAATGAATAATGCCAGAAGACACCAGAAAAGAGCAATCACCAAAGTTGTCCTCTGGCCTCCACATTCACACACACATGCAAGCCTACCAGGACACACACAAACTAATGTGATATAGAGTCAAGTAGTCTATCTTCTTGGGAGCCTGGCACAGTCAGGAAGATACCCTGCTGTGTTTCACTATCACCCACAATAGGATCCTAGAGGGGCCATTCCAGAGGCAACTCTTCCTTCACACTGGCTACCAGTTCTTTCAAATGACCTGAAGGTTTAAAACAAGCAGTAAATGAAGACACTGTGTAAATGCTATAGTTTGACTATGAAGTGTCCCCTACAGTCAGGTGTGTTGAATATTTGGTTCTTAGGTGACAAACAGAGATTGTGGGTATGTTAGGGAATGGGGCATAGCTTGAAGGAAGAAGTAGGTCATTAGGGGGTCCACCTTTGCCCTCTGCCTTACATCTACTATGAGGTGAGTAGCCTCCTTCTCTGTTGAAGTCCACTCCAGCAGGAATCAGCAAGTGGTACCTGGCGGGGGGGGGGGCGAGGTTATAGGAAATGGCAGATTAAGAGAAATGAAGACAGAAACAGGATAGACAAGGAGGACTGAAGATAAATACCAAACGGCCCCGAGTTTATTTCTCAGCCAGCATATATACTAATTACAGCCAAAAGGCAGAACAAAGGGCTGTACAGTCAAGCCTGTCCTTGGGAGGAAGCTCAAGCAGGTGCATTGCCTCATTCGGCTGAGCAGCTGAGAGCAACAGTTTTCAGAGTCAGTGGTCTGCAAGCCTTGCTGATGGGGTACCCATCAGTGAATACTTTCTTTTGTGGGCTGACATCTGAGTCATCAGTTGCTATAAGCTGCAATTACATCATGGCCTGCAATAGCTCAGGACAGCTGCTTTTGACACATCAGAGTCCTCCTCTGCAAAGTATGCCTTGGGCCTTGGGGTTGGGGTTGGGGTTCTGTGTGTACAGTCTAAGACCTGTGTCTTCCAAAGCCCCCTTTTCAGAACTTGCTCTTGTTAAGCTCCTCTGATGATCAATATTGTCCATTAGTTATTTTGTGTTTCTCTAGCCTCAAATAAACACTTATGGTTACTTATTGGCAAAGTTGAAGACAGACTGCTAAGTACTTACTTTCAGCGGCCCCTCATCCCCACCTCCTCAATAGGATAACACACAGATTCAGACACTAACTCTTTACCAGTGACATCACCTGAACTGGTTAAAGAGCTCCGCCCTTTGTCTCCACATGTAAATGGCAAAGTAGGGCAGGAGCCTTTTACAGAAGAATTGTAGAATTCAAAGAGAGAGGAAGAATCAAAGCTGGAAGGGCAGGCCAGAGGATTATGGAAACTAGAATGCTTTGCCAAGAGGGTTTCTTGTTTTGCATTATGAATTATGTCAAGTGAATTTGGTCAAATAACTATGATGGGCACAGTTGATCCATGCCACCTCCTACTCTGCACCACCCAAGGGATGCACTGACTAGCTGGCCATGAATGACGATACCCTGTCTGAGTTGAATTTAACAGTAAAGTATCAAGATATCAAGATAGAAGGTCTCCAAGGCTAAGCAAGGCAAAGTAAAAAACCCTTCAGCAGAAAAATTTGGAGTATGCCCCTGGGTATGCTGAAAATGCCATCCACAAGAGGGATGCCACTGGCTTCCACATGGCATCTCCTGAGACTGAAGTATCCTTCAAGGTGCATACAGCTCTGATGGTGAATTCTAGGGTGACCGAGAATATGGCATAGGTGACCCAAGTTCTAGACAAGGCCTTGAGTGTCATGAATCCTCATAATGTATCCACACTTAGCTGCAAGGCAGTACCTGAACACCCTCATATCTATGATGGAGGATCAGGAACAGGTAGACAGCCCCATGTTGCAGATTACTAAAGAAGATTGCCACAAGTCCTAGACCAGATTAGCCAGCTGCCAGAGGGTACCTCTGCTGTGGGTTAAAGCTACATGAATGTCATCCCTCATACTGTAGCGTGGTGCATCAATGTGGCTGTCTTGAGGAATTATTGAGCCCTTGGCAGGTGCTACCTGCCCCATCTTGAGATGTACTGGAGGCGTCCCCACTCCTACTCCGACCTGTGTGAGCACCTTTCTCTGACCCTTTAGAGCTGCCTACATTCCTCGTTTAAGTTATTCTAATGGTTAATTTTTAATAAATGGTTTCCAAGCTTGACCCCATGTCCAGTCTGGCAACTGAAGTATATTAAATCAACCTAACCTCTTAAGTGGAATGAGGGAGGATGGCTAATGGTTCTAATTATTTCTTTGGGATAATTAATGTGAGTTTTCAATTTTAAATTAAAAAATTAAAGACAAGAATATACATGATTTTAACAGTTGTGGCCAAGACATTATCGCCTTGATCCTTGTCTCAATTCTGGTCCTACGACATGATTCCTATTGCTTGAGGGTATAAATTAGAGAGATGATTGCTCCCGCTTCACAGTACAATTTTTCCTATTGGATAATTGCTCTCCTTTGAGATACTAAATTCTTCATTATAAGAATTAAGAAGTTTTATGCATGTGTTTTTACATGTTTTGTATATTTATGAGCACATATATAAATACAACATTTTAAGAAAATTTTTTACCATTATTGCCTCTTTAGAAAAAATAAACAGGCTTTTCAAGGTCCATATCTTAACCCATAACTATGCAAGAGTCAACTCTGAATGTCTTTAATAAATGGCTATTTAAAATACCAGCTTCAAGGCTATCATCTTACTATGTTACATCATAGTATATTTGGGATGGTTATTCACCTGTTTTTACTTATGTATAAAGACAAAACACTTGTTAAATGATTAAGATTCACTACAAAGGGAACTCTGTCTTAGTTACTTTTCCATTGCTATAAGACACCATGACCAAGACAATTTATAAAATAAAGCACTTAATTTGGGACTCATCATTCTTGAAGATTAGAATCCATGACCATCATGGCGGGAGCATGGCAGCAAGCAGACATGCATGGCTGTGGAACAGGAGCTGAGAGCTTGCATCTTGATCCTCAAACACTAGGTAGAGAGAACTAATTGAAAATTGTGTGGGTTTGAAACATCAAAGTCCCCAGTGACAGCACTCCTCCACCAAGGCCACACCTCCTAGTCCTTTCCAAATAGTCCCACCAATTGGGTATCAAATATTAAAGCATATGGGCACTGTTCTCATCCGAACTGTCACGGGTTCAAAGGAAAGCAGCTCAAAGATCCCAAACTGCATTCTGCTTTGATGCCTCATGAAGCCCAATGAAAACAGAAAGCTCCTGTGCCGGCTGGAATGGAGCTTCCCGGCTCCCACTTCCCACATCAAGCATATGTCAACTTTGTGTGAGGACGGATCTGTGTGGACTTCAGAAATACTGGATGACACTCATTGTCAGCTACGTTGACAGCCGAATGCCCCAAGGAACTAAACACTTCTCCTGCTTTGTTTCTCAAACCCTTTCATAAATATTTTAAAATTATCTGATACTTAATATTTTACTTGTATTTCTAAAGTGGTAAAATGAAGCTAACCTTGGTTTTAATGAAGATACAAATGAGGACATAATGTTCTTTTATTAATCATGTTTTTCATCTTAATGGTTTATGCAAGAACCATTACTTTACTCAAATTAATTTTCATATTTAAAAGATTCAAGTATTTTCATTGTCTTTATAAGAGTAATTATCTCATTATTCAGGATAATGTGGATTTAAAAATCTAGTATTGAAATTGATATAAAAAAATAAGACTTACTTTAAATCTTCCTAAAGAAATTCCACTTGTGGGTGCCTATATTTTAAATCTAAGTTCTTATAGCCAAGACAGTAAACAAAAAAAATCTTTTTAAAGCTGAAAAACACACAAAAGCTCCCCCACAAAAATCATACTAATTGTCCCAAAGAAATATCTTGAGCCATTAGTCATCTCTGCTTGGTTGACCTAAGTGTTCACATTGATTTAATATTCTTCATATTTGGTATTATTCTGCCCCTTTAACTGTCATGCTACACCTGGAGCCAAGCTCATTTACCCACTGGAAACAACTGACTAAAAAATAATCATAATAACTAAAACAGAAGCCAAGGCAGGTCAGACCTGCCTTGAAGTCAGACAAAGGCAAGCGGACATGGGGAAGATGCCCTCGGTATATCACAGGGCTGGCCAGGCAGAGCAACCAAGCTGAGACACCACACCAGAGACAGGATGGCATTCATCTGGGCAAGGTCCTGGTCCTCCTGGGTGAGCTCCCAGACTCTGACCCATAGCAGAGGAACCATCTGGAAGCTGGTTGAGATGGTGTAGGACCTCTGGGCAAGTTTTCTCACCCATCTGTACCATGAGGCTGTCTACCTGCTCTGAGGTGTAGCCATACTGAGCTGTCTGAGTGACGTGTAGGTTGAAACTTCACACGGGAATAACCAACCATTGATGATGTGTACAGAGTCTCCGTATATAGTGGTCTTCTGGCCTGCTAATGTCTGTCTAGGCACCTAAGCATGCTTGCCCTTGTTAAGATTTCTGTCAGCATTCAGAGAAAAGCTGGAAAGGGGTAAAGGCACAGTTAATATTTTAAGTTAGAACTCAGATAAGTAGGTCCCCTTAGCAGTGAAGTCTGGACGCTACAGGTGGTCATTTAGGATGTGTAAATTCCCTTATTCTTCACTGCCTCTTATTAAGGGGATTATTCCTTATTAGGTCTCAGGAGAATCAGCTTTCCTGGGGGTAGGTCTAGTGACCACAGCACACAGAAGCAACCAACCATCAGCATAAGCAAGAACTCTGAATGAGAGAATTTGATTTCCTAACTAGTAGCTGTTGGGCTCTTACAGCACCAGCAGTGTCAAAGACTCTGGGGACACTTAGACAACTCTGCAAAGACTCCACCTAGGGAATGGGAAGAAGGCTCAATTGATAAGAATATTTGCTGTGTAAGCACGAGGGCCTGAGTTCAAATCTCCAGCAGAGGCATAAAAGCCAGAAATGTCCACGCATGCCTGTAATCTCAGCATTGAGAGGCAGAGGCAGGCATCTGCCAGGAGTTCACGGGCCAGCCTAGCCAAAATCATGTTCAGAGCAACGCTATCTCTGCACAGAGAATTGCACAGATACACACACAATATTAATTCTTAAAAGATTGTACCTGATTGCCCTGGCTCCTGAATGCAAACCTCCCAGCCCAGGTTCTTTGAACAGTTTGAATCAGACATTTTATAATCACAAGCTTGAAAAACACCATTTCCCCCTTGGCCAGAAAGGGTTTAATGGGGGACCACTGTAAATGGTGGCAAGGCTGTGACTGGATTAGAATGTCATTAATCCAAGTCCTCTTTCTCTTAGACTACAAACAGGCTCATTCAGTACATGGCTGGGAAACACGTTTCTCTACTGTCTTTACTGTGTAGCAACCTCAGGTCCGATAAAAACTTTTTAAAAACTTTGTCTACACTAAGTTTGCTTGAACCTTTACTATTTGAAAGCTGGATTGTTTCCTCAGCTAGGAGGTGGTCAATTGGGATGGGTCCTGGGTAATGGTGTTATCACATGCCTTGTACTTCTTTGTCATGTTTTGCATGTCTGTTAGAGTGGGTTTGTCTTTCAGTTTTGACTTCCACTTCTGCAACTGTTCCTGGTGAAACTTGTCCAAGAGAGTTATCAGTTAGCCCCACATCCAAGGCTGCTCTTAAGAATAACAAACCCAGGATCTGTTTGTGGGTACTTTGATTGCTATTGAATAGTCTAGAATCATGATAGAATCTGAATGACTCCTGGAGAGGGAAAGAGAGAAAAACAGACAAGAGAGAGAGGTAACCCCCATGTGGACACAGAGGTATGGCAAGGACTGCAGAAGTGACGGGGATGGTGGGGATGGCTTCCCAATGGAACAGGCCCAGCCCTAGACTCAGCAGCAGCTTGATACTGTGGGTATGCACCAGTGGGAACTGCTCATGAAAACCTGGCAACACAGGGCATCACACTATCTAGGCAGCATCTAGTCAGGAGGGACGCTGAGCTTGGGACAACCCAGAGTGGGTGTAACAGGGGTGCTGGGAAGTCATCTAGGGGATTGCAAAGTTCCTTCCCTGCCACAAAGAATTGAATGATGGATAACTACAATGTCAAGCTGCCGAGAAAGAGAAAATAATAGCTGTTATCCCTTGGGATGGGAGGAGCCTAAGGTCGGATGTCAGCCAAATAGAAGCTGATCTGGGTATTTTATGGGGTCCCTGGGACCTCCCCTTTTCCATATTGGTCCTGTTTGGATACCTGCCCCATTCCTTCTCACTGTTTCTCCTCGAAATGTCTTCTGGGAACAAGAAGCAGCAATTTTAGGAAACCGTTTTACTTTACTAGTCTAACTATGGCCCTCTAACTCTCCTTCATTCCTCCCTCTCAGACCCGACATCGGATGTTTGGAGGGGGGGGTGGTGATCACTCTTAATGCTAAGAGAGGGTAGAGTCTAGGAGTGTCAGTCTAGAGAGGAAACTCTTGTGAGATGAGCTCCTAGGACTGACACAGGGCACTATGATAAAATTCTGGCAGACAATATACCTAAGGCTCCATCTGCAGGGTAATCTGTAGAAGGTGAGGGACAGAAGGCATGGAAAGACTATTAGAGGCCATGACAGCATAGTCCAGAGTAGGGTGACCATTCCCAGCAAAGTCTCACCTCCAAGGCTGGTTTCAAGAGTGATGACCCAGGATCCATTTTCAGGCACTTTGGTAGGTACTAGAGTGGCTAGAATCACAGTGTGAGGCCTCTTCTAGATGGGAGAGAGAGAGAGAGGCAATTTAACCATCTGTCATTGTAAGGGTTTTATTGCTGTGAAGAAACACCATGACCATGGCAACTCTTATAAGGGAAAACATTTAATTGGGGCTGGCTTACAGTTTTAGAGGTTTCCTCATTATCATCATGGCGGGAAACATAGTAGCATGCAGACAGACTTGGTGCTAGAGAAGAAGCTGAGAGTCCTATATCTTGATCTACAGGAGCAGAAGGAGACTGTGTGTCACACTAGACGTAGCTTGAGCATATGAGACCTCAAAACCCATCTCCACAGTGACACACTTCCTCTAACAAGGCCACACCTCCAAATACTGTCACTCCCAGTATACCAAGCATTCAAATATGTGAGTCTATGCGGGCCATACATACCTATTCAAACTACCACACCACTATTTAGATTTTAGGTTAAAACAATAGTGGACTTGTCTCTCTTGGCTGCAGGTAGGTACTGCAGAATTAAGTCAAGGTCATAATGTCCTGCATCTGGCCAGCATTTTCTCACTATGCTGTCTAAATTAATGTTACCTAAACAACATCTTATATGAACTTAAGCCTAATATCTAGGGAGTGTGATCCCTTGATCCCTTAAGCTGTTGAGGAAGCATGCCAACCATACTGCCCCTTAGCTATTCTTTCCTGCTGGATGTTTAACAGCACAAGGGTAGCCAAAAATTACTCTTTTATTTTTTACTGATAAGGTAACTTGAGCATCTGATTTTCAGGGTCCCTTGGACTTGAGAGGAACCTCTGGCTCCTCCAGCCTTCCTTTAGAACAACAGCCAGTTGCTCTAGCTTTGTGGGGATAAGCCAAAGGCTTTCCTTGATCATAGCTTCACATGGGAGCATAAAGGACATTTTCCCTCTGCATGGACCCTCTTCTTTGTAGACTGAAATTGAGGGGAGAGGGTTCTCCATAACTTCCCTAGCAACAAAACAGGTGGCTCCTGACATTAAAGAGCAGTTTGAGAGATGTCCCATAGTCCCCTGGATCATACTTGATCGTGGAGGACAAGGAGGGAGTGGATATTCTCTTTTAATTTTTCTGACTATCTCAGTATAGGCCTTTACCTATGCTTATGAAACAGTGAGAAGTACATTTACACCATTCTGGTACTTTTAACTCCCATGTAATATTTGGATGAATTTTGGGCAAAAATCCAGCACTTAAATAAATTTTGATTCTTTGAGCCAGTCTTTGTAATTGTTATGAAAAGCAGAGCATAACGCCATTGATTTAAGCAGTGCTTTGATATCAGTGTATTGAACTTTGACTTTTTACATGCCATATATAGCTTTTTCACACCCTTGAAATTTGCTCAAGATTTCAAGCTTTCTTTTGCTCTCTGGAAAAACATCCAGCCACCTTTTGTGACTTAACGACATTAACTAACAAGAAACCAGCAGGACTTACTATGATAATCTTTTGCAAGTTAGTACAGCCAGTGTCAGTTGTTTGGCTTGGAAAATAGTGTTTTTACTAACATCACCTTATTAAAAGAAAGTCGAATAAATTTCATACATAATAAATTAATATTACCTACTGTTACACTATTGGGGCTTGCTAAGTTTCCAGGTAACCCCTACAGACAGCACAAGACAGCCGTTATACCACACAGAGGGATCTATCCTAGCTATGCAAGCAGTTGATAGACAAGGAGCTTTATTTCAGTTGATAAATAACAGTCACGATTCTTCTCCTCTTTTGCTGTTTTGTTCTCCCTTTTCCCTGACAAAGAGTTGGTGGCGAGTGGGGGCAGATCAACCTAAGAAATTAGCCCTTAAAGAATATTTAGAAACAAAACATGCTTAGATCTCAAGCAGAAGGCCAAATCCTATCCTAAGAGCCAGCTTCTCAGTGCACTCAAACAGTGCATGACAATTTAATAAATACACAAAAGGCATTTTTGATTCTCCATAAAACTGAACCCAAAGGTGTACACTGAGCAGGAGACTCACTGTTGAGTCCAGTGATAGCCGCCTAGACCCAAGACACCTGTCCTCCATACAGACAGTATAGATGTGTCCAGATGAGTCTTATCATCATTGGGTCATTAATTGAGAATAAGGATTGACAAGCTTTCATTTTAGAGTCTTTAAACTTCATAAGGTCATGGGTGTTTGGCAGTAAACAACCACAGTCAAGGACTATCAAGCTGACAGAAATGTCTACTTTATCAGTGTCTAACCTGAGATCCTGGCTAGACTTGAGGTGGCCAACTGCTCAGAAACCTGTAATACCCTGTTATTTTTAGATTCTGCTAATGAGAAGTCACTGTGACAATAAGTGGCCCAAAATTCTTGCAAGAGAAACATCCAATGTGATATTGGGACCATTCCTCAGTTTTTGGTGTTTGTGTTTTTGTCTAATTCAGCCCAGTTGAATTGAGAGGGCAGCTGAGTTGGATGGCTTTGGAGGAAACTTGAAATCAATTTGTTCAATATGTATGAAATGAAAGAGGAAAGATAGTGAAATCTTGGGTTAGGGTTGCCTTTTCTCCATTCTCATTCCCTAGTCCATTGCATGGGCATATCCTGTCTGTCATCAGGGAGCAGCTAGTGTGGTCTAGTCTGTTACAGGCAGAGACCAGAATAGTAAAATTTCCTATCAACCTATGACTCAGTCCCCTGGCATCTCCCGATTTCTTCCTTTAGTATTTGATAACCACACAAGCTCTAAGGCACCAGAAACACCGTTTACTAAGACCACTGGTCATATGTCGTGTGATGGGTACTGCTTCTCCATCCCCATGTGATCTAGACAGAGACAGAGGCAGAAATGAGGCTCCAGGCCCTTAGCCCATTGTACAGATAGCCAGGAGTATAGATTTATCTGCCTCATTCTGAAACCCATCAGCCTACCTACCAGTCAGAGTCATTTGCAAAAATCCCAGAGAAATTATACTTGCATACTTCCTAATTTCAAGAGGGAAGAACCAGGGCACAGTTACAATCAGAACTCAATGTCCACCGTCTGGGACCCACTGATGATCCAAACTCCAAAAAACCTAGGCATCCCCTGCCTTCCACAGCAAGTGTGGCTTGTTTCTAAGCGCAAACCAGCTTCACTCCGCAGCTGATGTTGACCTCAGTGATGGTCCCAAAGTACTGGTGTCTTCAAAACCTGCACCACCTGAGTGACTCTTACACATTACCAGTTCAGCTGCAGGAGTTAGCATTCAGGCACACCTGGTCCCGCCCCTTAAGGGGGATCTGGCAGAGTGCTTCACCCCTGCATGCATGACAGGTAATACCCCATCCCTTTAAAAGGAAGAACTCCTCCTACTCCTTCCTCTTCTTTCTCTTCCTCTTCCTCTCCCACCTCCTTCTGGCTTTCTGCCTTTCTTTGCATCTTTCTCTCTTTCTCTTTTGCCACTCATCCCCAGGAACTGGTCTCTGCCTCCTTTCTGCCCCCTTCTCTGCCCCTTCTCTCTCCTCTTCCAACAAAACTCCCCACGTAAGCCCTGCCTGCATGGTGTGTTTGTCCCTCACCCACCGTGGAGCTCCTTGGAACCAACCCACCCGCCAAGATCCATCTCACGCCTTATAGCAGCCAGCCTGAACTTTCTCTGGACCACAGCCTCTGTGTGCTGACCCTGTGGAAATACATTCCACAAGAGTTTACCTCAGTGGCACTGGCTTCTTAATCACAGCTAACTTCTCAGGCCCAGCTCACCAGTATTAACCGTCCCAGTAAAGCAAGGGTTTCAGTGTCACGGTGGTGTCTCTTGCTAATCACAGCTGATCCTTCAGTCCCAGTTGACCAGAACCACCAACTGCACAAACAGTCCTGATGGAGCCTTCACTTCCCTCTGAGGCTTCACGAGCCAGGCCAGCCAGCCCATCAGCAGCCATGTCTAACAGACTGCTCACAGGTTTGCCCGTGGTACCCATCACATTCGTATTTGGTTCCCAAGATGAGCAGGCTGGAGGCCTTTGTGGGAGGCAACTGCTGGACATGCAAAGCTTCATGCCTGTGGTATGGCCTTACATCTACTGTCACCCAACTGAAACATGTTACAGCACAGAAGACCTTTTAGACTTGGACAAAAAATGTTGCAGCCATTGATACCGAGGCTAGGGGTTCAATGCTGTAACAGATAATACCTGTAACACAGCAAGCAGTGACAGGGTGTATCTCCAATGGAGAGAGGCCTAAAGCAATCCCTGATCAGGCAGGGAGTGTCTATGGAACATGCAGTGGCCATCTGCAAGGACACTGGTGGGCACTAAGAGAACAGTATCATCTGTCCTCCCGAGATGCCCTTGCCATAGAGACCAGACCAGGAACAGGTTGACGGGTGGCATGGAAAGTGGAAGATCAGCACTAGGAGCCCTAGAGCTGTCTGCTGCTCTCCCTCTCAGACACTGGAAATGGAACCAAGAACCCAGTTCCGGGAGAGAGCCTGGGTACCTGACATCAGAGACCCAGAGCTTAACACCTCATTCTTCTGACCCCACAGAAGTGAGTACTTCCCGTTATACCTGATGAACCCCGCTCTGCTTCTGGGGGCTTTCTTGGAGGTGCTTCCTTTATTGACAACACTTAGCAGAAACTGTGAAGTACTTCGGAAACAGGGGAGCCTAAAGCACCTGTGAGACTTCACCCCCACCAGAAACCAGTTCGTCTGACTCTCAGCGTGTTCCAGGTGTTCCAGGATGCGCTCCTTAGTGGTTTTGAGTACTCTGTTATTTCCCACAACAGGAATCTTTTTATTTAGCCTCAGTCCAGGCCCTTGTGTGGAAAATCATTAGGTGTTCCCTTCTTCAGGCCCATGGGTTGAACAGATCTGAACGAGTAAGAACAATCTAGAGGCACCTTTGCTGACGACTGCCCATCTGTAAAATAGCAGAAAATACCTACCTTGGAATTTCTTCCCTCTTCAGAGAGTTCTCTGGAGATTTTACCAAGATGAACCTGGAAACCTGTGTCCTCTTCCTCAATAGTGACCATGAGAGAAGAGGCAGGTCCATTGTTTGTACGATCAATATGAGATGTGACTCTCATATTTTTGAGATTATAATATAATTACAACATTTTCCCCCTTCCCTTTACTCCCTCCAATTTCTTCCCACTTCCATTCAAATCCATGGACTCTTTTTTCATTCTCTCTGCAATGCACATGTGTATATACATACATATTGCTGAATATAACCAGCTCAGTTCTTATAATGTTATTTGTATGTTTGTTTTCAGGGCTGACCATTTGGCACTGGACAACCAATTGGTGCATTCTTCCCTGGGGAAGACCACCTCTCCCGCTCCCAGCTTTCCTCAGTTCTTTGTGTAGGGTTGAGGCCTCATGTGATCCCCATCCCCACCCCTGTTCACTTTGATGTGTACACCAGTGTGGTCCTTGTTCCTCTCTTTTTGATACTCAGTACCTGGGATGAATTCCTAGTCTTGTCTTGCCTATGTAAGACCCACCATTCAAAAAATTTCTAGAGTAAATGTTCCCTTTGACCCTTTTTCTCAAATTTATAATCTGTAAGCAAGTACTCAGTGAATAATTTACCCATAACTGAGAAAATATATCCTGTTTATTCATACCAACTGGAAGGCGAAAATAAAAAAATAGGAGTTCCCAGGGTGTAATGGGGCAGAAACAAAAGGAAATCATAAGAAGGAAACAATAGAGAAAAACCAGTTTGGAGATACTGAGCAAAAGATGGGTATTAAGCTCCACCGGTACCTTCGTCTCCAGCCTCCCACCCAAGCAAGCTGACATTTCTTTGCCTCTAACTTGTACTGGCACCTGGAAAACTACAATGCTGAAACTAAGGTCTCTCTCTCCCTCTTTCTCTCTCTCGCTCTCCCTCTCTGTTTTCTCCACTGACTGACTAATGCAGTGCTAATGATGTAAGCCAGCACTTTGCCCATGTCTCCCTCTACCACTGAGCCCAAGCCATAGTCCCACAGTCAACACTCCAACCATTTTCTGACCCACCCTCCCACATCCCTGGGGACCTCCAGCGCCCAGTGTCTGCTGCAAGGCCAGCAGGGAGCTCTACATACACAACAGGGACACGGGCTCCCGAAGGAGCATTGTGTTGAGGAAACATTTGTAAGGCAGAGTTGCCATCCACCCTACAGACCAGCTAAGGGACACACTGTCTGTGCCCTGAAGGCCTACACATGGGAACAACTTTTTGAGGCAGAACACCTGTACCTCTCCTCGTGAGAGCTCCAAGGAAGATCAGGAACAAGCCCAGGAGCCATGCAGGTTCTAGCCAAACAGCCAAAACCTGAAAGTGGTGCTAGTACCCAGTGAATCTTTTCTGCACAGAGACGGACCTCCCCGCACCCTTTGCCAGCTCACTCATGGCTGCCTCCATTTGAATTTCAGACACCTTGAACTCCAAGGGAGCATCACAGCTGAGTAAATCTTCATTCTTCCCCCAGACAGTCTCCTACCCCTCCCACCACTCCCACCCCTCCCACCAACCCCCACCCCTCCCACCAACCCCCACCCCACCCACCCCACGCCCAGATTGCTACACTTAGTTATTCACAGCTCAAGAGCCAGGGATGAGGAGCTCACTGGGACTAAGAGTGGTTTCCCATACGATGTTTCCTGGGAGTATTGAGTGGAGAGTCTGCCCTCTCCCACCTTTCCACTTCTGAAAGACTATCAGTTCCTAGGGGTGCATTCCTTGGAGTCCTGTGTACCCTGTGTCTTGACTTAGGAGTAGCAACCTGAGCCTCTGCTCTGGTTGTCAAGGGAGAAATCACTCAGCAATATTCAATTCAATAATCAATAGAAGATTCAAGCAGCCTCTGCTCTCTAAGCCCCTAGCCCCTGCTCTCCCCACTCTGGGTAGGGGTGGAAGCAGACTGGATGGGTTAGTCTCTCAGGGTGTCTGCCCACCGAGAATGGATCCTTGGAATACCATATGGGTCACAGTCACTTCCTAGTCCTTCTCTGAGATTTCTAGTCAAGTATACCGCAGAGAGAGACCCCAAGAAATGTAACCAGGTGCTAGCAGTTTTGTGGGGATTGCTCAACTCATTCCCTGGCATAAACAAAGAATCGGATGGCAGAGAAAGACAGAATACCAAGCCTGGGAGAAAGGGAAAAGCTGCCTCAGGGTTTGTCAGCTCCAACTGGTAACCATAGCTGGAGGTTACATGGGGTTAGGGAAAGAAGGTGGACCTAGCCTCTGTAGAGAGCTACCTGCAGAGAATGAAACATTATTACCCCAGATGCTACATTACTAAGTGAATGATGCGGTGGGGGGGTGGGGGGGATGAAATAAAAAGGAAAGGAGATGACTTCTCCTAGGTATGGGGGAAGAGAAAGTTTACTATAGATAAAAAGGAGAGCGGAGGTAGAGGGAAGAGAGAGAGGGGAGAGAGGGGACCCACATGCAACCAGAAGACCAAAGGTAAAAAAAGAAGAGGATAACCAGAATGTCTGAATTATGTGCGGAAGAGCCTCAGAGGGATGAGCAGCCCAGCCTCCGCTGGAGAGTTCAGGGTAGAGGGCGGGGTTTGCCAGCCACACCCTGTAATAGGTAGGGACTGGAGGATGATGGGAGAACCTGGCAGAAGATCTGCTTTGGTATATTAAGTAGGCACTTCAGGAACCAAGTATCTGCTGGGAATTCCTGAGGTTTTTGTCTATTTTATCAACACTGTTGATGTTATGAGAGAGAGACTTTTTAAAAACTACAGCCTACCAAAATCTAGCAAAAAGAACCATTTGATTATTTATTTGTTAAAGAAGCTAATGTCACTAAATGACTTCTCACTGAGAAAGCTGACAGGTCAGGTGGTAAGGCTCTATTAATTATTCAAAGAAGAATTAACACCAGTATCATGGAAATTCACAAAACAGAGAGTTAAGGAGGTTTTCCAACTTACGTTATGAAATCAGTATAATACTCTAGTAGAAACAAAGTCATAATAAGAAAAGCCTATTATGGCTGGGGAGATGGCTCGGTGGGCAGTGGTGCTCACCATGCAAGCATGAGGACCTGAGTTCATATCCCGAGCACCCACAGATTGAAGACATAATGACTGCATGTATCTGTAACTCCCCGCATCGGGAAGCTGGAAACAGCTAGATCTCCGGACCTTGCTGGTGTGTCTCAAGGCAATAGGTGTGAAGTAACTTAGGTAGACACCGACTTCAACCTCTGATCTCCATGTGCACGTGTACACATAACAGGAAAGGTGTCTCCAAAAACGCGTATGTAGTGGACAGTACAGAATTTTAGACATAATGACTGCATCTATCTGTGAAGCTTGGAAGATGGCTAGGGGTTAAGGCTTTTCAATATAAGAGTAAGGAATAGAATTCAGGTCCTCAGACCCTACCTAAATGCCAGGTGAGTGGGATAGCACTAGGAAGGAAGAGACAGGGGATCCTGTGAGCAAGCCAGCTAGCTAGACTAGCCCACTAGGGAGCTCTGAGTTGAACTGAGAGCCCCTGCTCAGTGAATAAAGTGATGAGCCACTGAGGGCTACCCTCAATGTCAGCCTCCATTTGTCCAAGCATGCACATGCGCACGTGCGCACACACACACATAAGCAAATGCACATACAAACATATGAAAGTGCATATACATACATGCACCACACACACACACACATACAATGGCAGATGCAAAACCAGTAATGTATAGAATAGGATTTATGGTTATTTGCACATACTATGCCATTTTATATAAAGAGTTTAAGCACCTAAGGATTTTGCTATTCATGAAGCTGAATCTCTCAGAAAGAGATCACCCTGCACCCACAGACATAAACTGAATAAAGACACACAAATTCTAGAAGAGTCAATGGGGAACTGAGGACTGTTGAGCCAGAGTGATGGGATGTCTGGGAAGCAATCCTGTTATCCCCTGGTTTCCTCTCTTCCCATTGGGGCATATTCTAGGTAGACATGTGCCGTGATTCTAAAGTCAGGCTAGTTACGAGGGGAGGCAGTGCATGACAGCTCTGGATTTTGCTTTTGTTTTTGTATGCTGACATGGTACCCTACACTGTCTGGCACCTCCAGCTGACGCTGGTGACTTTAGAAGCCTGGAGGCTGTATGGAGAGCAGGGAAAGGACAAGGGTCCAACCTCCAGGGAGACCTGCTAAGGATGAAACATCACCCCGGATGCTACATGACTAAGAAGCAAGTATCTGCTAGGAATTTCTGAGATTTCTAAGTTGTTCTATTATAACAGAATCAACTTGGGCTGGAGAGATAGCTTTGTGGTATGCAGTCATGTGTTTGTGGTATGCAGTTAATGTGTTTGTGGTATGCCGTCATATGGTACATATTAGGTGATACACAATTGTTCCTTTTAAGGCAGTGAGTTTCAACCTTCCTAATACTGTGACCCTTTAATATACTTCCTCACGTTGTGGTGACACACAACCATAAAATTATTTTTATTGCAACTTCAAAACTAATTTTGCTACTGTGATGAATCACAATATGTAGTATGACTGATATGAGACCCCTGTGAAAGGGTCACTGAACCACAAAGGGGTCGTGACCCAGGGGTTGAGAATGCTGCTTTAAGGGCTTCTGGTGCATACTTTCTGTGGCTAGCAACATTGTTAAGCTACAGTGTGGAGGCCCAAAAATGTGGGCCCATTTCCACCTTCTCTGACAGTCGGAGTTTGGAGGTCACTCAAAATGACTGACAAGCATAGTTGCGTGTCCCAGCTCGGAGGTGATTGCTTGATTCTTTTAACATTAAAATAGCTCATTCAAGTAGGTCCAGGGCCACCCTGACAGGTGGTCATGATATGCAAATCTACTTCTGCTCCTTCTTTTATAACTATGAGGTCACCTGGGGAGGGACGGCCTTCAGCATCCTGATCTAGAGCAACTTCACTACCTAGACAACAAAACGCTAATGATTTGATGCCTCAGAGTGCAAAAGCTATTTGACTTGTACTTTGCATCATGTTAATAAAGTCTTTTGTTACCTTCTCCCCCCATTGACACTGGTTATGGAGGCTTTGGAAAAGTAATTGCGAGCTATTTCAGTTATCACTGGAATGCCCTCCCGTATTATTCTATGGTTTCTGCTCTGTTATTCTTCACACGTTTCTGTGTTCTTTACTTATATTTCTAAATTCCCATGCCCTTACCCTGGTAAGAGGTGATTTTGTCAAGGCCGGTCCACGACACTACAGTGCATATGTCCTCAGCCTGGTGGAGCTGACAGACTGGTGAGGGTAAATAAAATCCCAACTCAGATACACGGTTCTGTGACCTCCTGGAGAGGTGAGGGCACCGAAGATCAACCTGACTTCACTGAACCCCAACATCAGTGGCATGTACCCCAAGTCCTAACTGTTCTCTAAGAGCCACATGACAATAACTGGATCCAGAGACTTCTGATGTACTGATCCCCACTGGTAAGTCCCTGTGGAATATTGCCTTCTGCTAGTGTCTCCTCATGTCACTAGTCCTTAGTGGATTCCTAGGCTCACTGGTGACACAGGGAGAACTGAGATGAACAAAATAGGAGACATGCAAATGCAGAAATGACTGTGACAATAACATGATATAGCAGAGACAAAAGTGAAAGAGTGGATGAAGGCATAAGGTGGCTCAACCAATAGAATGCTTGCTCCACAAGAAAAGAAACATAAATTTGACCGCCAGGACACATATAAAATGTCAGGCATGTGGCACACCCCTCTCCTCTCAGGTGTGGGGAGTACAGACAGATAGATCCCTGGAGTTCACTTGCCATCCAATCTAGATTACTTGGTGAGTTCCAGGCCAGCAAGAGACCCTGTCTTGATAAAACAGGGTCAATGGCACTTGAGAAACAACATCTAATATCAACCTTAACATGCACACAAATACACACACAGAGACATGGGAACATATGTGTGCTTATGAGTGCATGTGTACAAACACACACACACACACACACACACACACACACGAAGCCATAGGTGAGTGAATTTTTTAAATGACAAGAGGAAAAGCCAACATGATGGATCTAAGGCACTTGTTTAGTAAAAGGACACCAATGCCCCTAATGATGTGTAAGTTCCAAGAAGTTGCAGATAAATGAAGAGGATGAAATCGACCACCCTGAGAATGTCTTTAAGTGTCAGTGTCATGAAAAGGCCATTTGGTCCTGGGGATGACTTTCTCACTTTGGGGCAGGAATAGTGTGTGGTGGTCTCATTTGACATTGCTCACGATTGGCTTTTGTGGCTTGAATTACTTCCTTCTTTTTTCTTATTCTTTATTCCTCATCTTTCCCCAGCTATCACTCTCTCTCCTTACTTTCATTTTTCAAGAATCAAACCCAAACCTAGACTGAATCAGATAAATATTCTATGACCGAGCCTCACTCCCAGCCATAGAATATCTTATATTTTACATGACAGCATTATAAAACTATTTCATAGTGCAAGAAATTTTCCTAATGTACAACTATTAGTATGTAAGTCAATCACAAGCCTGAAGGGCACCTGACACTCTTTATTCAACGTTGAATAGTGAGCACATCGTTACATCAACTTGCCGACAAACACACATGCTGTCTATTCAGAAAGAAAAGGTTTTACATTTTCCTGCTAAACACGGGGAGAATCTCATCGTCCTAAGAGACAGGGGTATGATTGGACCCCACAGACCGCTCTCCCTCTCCTCAACATGCACTTGCCAAGGGCCATTTTCTAGTTTCAATATATGTCACATTATAAAACACAAATCTGGAGGAAACGTGTCAAAGCCAGCAAAAGGTAAGGCAAATGCTCCTCCCTCTTCTGCTGCCTCCAGTACCCCTGAGTTGCAATGTCACTGACAAATTAACCCTGGTCATTTGCTGGGACTGCAACACAGATTAGAATGTTGGTTCCTCGTGATTCTAGCAACAGCCTGCTCTGAGGCTGTCATTTTCTGAGAGTAGGAGGAAAGGTGCTATCACCCTTTCAGACACCTGTCTACACCTGGAGACAAAGACAAGAGAGCAAGCCCTCTACCTCACTCATTCAGGAAGGTTCCAGCACAGGGAGACAGCCTGCTGGTCTAAGAAAGTCTCCTGGCTCACGAGTCCTTGAGAAATTAGCAGGAAGTTTTCTCTTGGGTCAACTGCATACCCATGGCTGGATGCTCTGGCTTCCCCGCTCCCCTCAGTAATCAACACCACACTGATCTCCATTTAATTGTCCCCTGAGAGTGCCATGTGTGTTCAACCTATCTTTTTCCTTCAATTGGCAGCTTCTAAGAAGGGCCAATGTCCCACATCTCCTAGTCCCTGGCAAGCAGAGGGCATTGGCAGAAGGATGCACTCTGGTAGACCAACATGGGTTTACATCCCATTTTGAACCCCAGTGAACCTCCATGTCTTCATCTAAGAAGTGGAAATAATGTCACTTGACTACCATGAGATTTATATGAACTAGTAAATGTGCTCCACATGATGTATCAAGACGTTCTTTCTCCTAAGGATGCAAGGCTAAGTTGTTTTAGAAACTGGTTTCTCTTCTGGTTTTGAATGGGAGGGTGGTCTACATATAGTCGCATAATACTTAATGATGGAAGTGTGTGATTTAAGAAATGTGTTACTGTGTGACATAATGCTTACACAGACCAAGACAGCTACATCTTGAGGTAGTATCATCTTAAGAGATCATGGTTGTAGACGTGATATGTCTCTTGGCCAGAACATTGTTACACAGTGCATGGCTGTGCTTGGAGATCTGACACCCAGTAACCAGGACTGAGGACATTCCTGTCCTACTACATACTTTTATGCCTTTGAAACAAGCAAAGCAAACCTTTGTCCCTGGAGATTGTAGCATAGGAGGACAGGTTGGGTGGTGAGCACTGGCGATCCATCAGACACCCCAGCTGAGGTCTGATGCCTGTGTTTGTGTACATGCCCAGTCCCCAGAATGCTCTCCTTTCATGAGCTCTGGGCCAGAACACACGGCAGAACCATCAAGTTCTCTCTTTCTCCGTGTACAGCTTCTGTGGTGAATTGGAGGCGGGTGTGCTGACAACAGGCAAGGGGTGCAGGAGAAGGGGGTGCTCTGCTGATTCCCAGGCTGAGTGCTGCTGAAGGCACAGAGCACACAGGAACGCATCAAGTCTAAATCTACAATGGCAGCCCAGCAAGATGGCCCAGTCCATAAAGGTGCCTTCCACCAAGCCTAATGACCTGAGTGTGATTCCCAGGACTCCCATAGATTGTCCTCTGACTTCCACAAGTGCCATGGCATGAAGGTCCCCCCTCCCACAATAAATGGAAGTAATTAAAAATAAAGTAAATCCACAGCCAAGAAGCACACAAGGATCTTCTTGTTTCATCCACACTCAACATTATCTGAACTTTTTCTTTTCTGACTGGTACTCTCCCACCCACCCCCTCTTCACTCTTCTCACAGAACAATCTTTCAGAAGGATCCAGAGGCATCTGGCACAGATAAACAGACAGCAGAGGTATGCACTTAAACTTTCAGATTCTTGTGTCCCAGAGACATGTTGTTGCAAAGAGAAAAACAGACAATTTATTAAGAAGGGAAAACATTCCAAAGAATGGGAGTCAGCCAGTAAGCCAAGAGGGAAAGCATGTATTCTGAGATATGAGGCTTAGCATCCTTTGTTTATGCTGAGAGTTTCTGTTTGTTACACGTGTAGCCACATGGGGAAGCCACATCTTTTGCTATCATCTGGCTTCTTTCACTTGTTAATCTTGATGTCTCTCTCTGCAGCCCCTGCTCTCCTGCCACAACCAGACATAAATGCGCCCATTCCCTCACCGTGGGGCATACATTGACACCCTCCTCCCTCTCCATCAGTTCGGAGCAAACATCCCATCCTCTCTAGCTTGGGACACAATGAGTAGCAATCTGTCTATCTGGGTTTCTAAATGTGTCATTCTAACAACACCCTGTGAGTGGAAACACAGTAAATAATATTGGGGGTTTGGTTCCTCACCATGGTTTCTCAGGGATCCATATAGGACACCCTAAAGTTCTCTCTTTTCGTTTATGCCCTGGTAAGGAGGTAGCCCAGTTTTAATCTGGTTACTTCCTTGTTGCTATGGTGTGTGTGTGTGTGTGTGTGTGTGTGTGTGTGTGTGTGTGTGTGTGTGTATCTTGACAAAAAAAAAACTTAGGGCTGGAAAAATGGCTCAGCTTTAGGAGTGCTTATTCTCCCAGAGACCCCAGTACAATTCCCAGCAACCATACTGACAGCTCACAAGGGAGTGCTCCTACAACTCCAAGGGGTCTGGCCTCGATAAGGACCCAAAAGAATGTGGCATTCACACACTCACTCACACACACACACACACACACACACACACAAAGATAAAAATAAATTTTAAAAAACTTTAAGAAAGCAAACTTAAGGAGAAGGGAGTTATTTTGGTTTATGATTCCAGTGGGATGTAGTCTGTCATGGCAGAGAAGACATGAGGCAGGCAGAACAGACATGGGGGCAGAGTAGGAGGCAACTAGCCTGTTACATCCACACTGGAGCAGTGGATCAGGAAGCTGGAGGAGATAGAAAGCCTCAACAACACACACACACGTACACATACAGACATATACACTCACACATACACACATGCAACACATACACACACGTATACATGCACACACATGCAGATACACATATATACACACATACATGCACATACACACATATACATATGCACACACACAAACACATGCACGCACACAAATCCTCTGCCACAGTGATCCTCTTTCTCCACCAAGGCTTCACCTTCACCCACAACCTTCCCACACAGCGCCACCAGTTGGCCAACAAGAGTTCAAATGTGTGACCCCATGGGGGATAATTCACATTCACACTGCAGCCCACAAACACCCACAGCTGGCAGACTCCCCACTTTCAGGCTTTTACAAAGACAACCTCTCTGACCATTCATGTAGAGGATTCTGTCCGAGCAAAAGCTTTCATTTCTCTGGGGTAAATGCCCAGGTGTTAAGTTGTGGGTCAGAGGCTACCTGATGGGCTTGAGAAGCCCAGGTCCTCAGCTTTATCGGCAGCATGTGTGCCTGTCACCCACTTTCAGTTCTTGTTCCGACAGGTGGGATGGTGCCTCACAGAGGCTTCCATTTGCATGCATGCAGTAGCTAGGGATGCAGGGCCTCTTTCCATGAACATGTCATTTGCATACGTCTGCATTTAAAAACATGCATCTATATACAGTCCCGTTTTTTAAATGGATCGCTTATTCTTTTACAGATGGGTTCTTTAGTTGACCATGGTAATGCATTTGTTTTGCTAGGTTTACAGGAATATCCTGTCATGCCTGGTTGCTGCTGTGCTGGGGATCAAACTCAGGGCTTTGAGTATACTAGGCAGTCTTTCTACCCAACGAGCTACTTCTCCAGTCCTCCTGTTGAGTTTGAAGCTTCGTTTTCTATTCTAGAGATGAGTCATTTGTCAGCCATATCATCTTCCAAGCTATGCCTTGTCTTTTCACATGTCTGGCCACAGAGTGAAAGTTTCTCGTTTTGAAGAAGTGGACTCTATTGGTTTTTTCCTCTTGTGGTTGTGTTTAAGAACCCCGCATTGATTCCTGCATACTGTTTGGATGTATTTTCAGCGTTGCTTGACCCAGCCCACTCTGTGTTCCCTCCTCATGTACTTGTGCTGATATGCTGCTATCCCCGCTGGACCAGTTTTGGAGTATGTCTATCTTCACATTATCATATCCTCCTTTTCCTAGAATACCACTGCCCTAAGGAATGAGAAAAAAATTACCACCTATGTATCTAATAGAGAATTGGTATCTAGATTTGCAAAAGAACTTTAAAAACTAAATACCAAGAACAAATACAACAATTAAAAAATAAGGCATGGAACAAAACAGTGTTCTCAAAATATATATATATGGCCAAGAAATATTTTTTAAATTAAATACTAGGGAAATTAAAATTAAAACTACATTGAGATTTCATCTTAGCTCATTTAGAATGACTAAGATTTTTTTTTAAAAAAAAATGACCACAAATGCTGGCATGAACTTGGGGAAAGGGGACCCTTATTTGCTGTTGTTGGGAGTATGAACTGGTGTGGCTACTATGGAAACCATTGTGGAAATACAAACTAGATGAACATGAACAGATGAATGGATAATGTCCATCTTCTATATGGTGGGTTTTGTTTTATCTTACTATAGTTATATTTGTCATGTTTTGTTGTTACCTCTTAGAAGCCTGTTCTAACACAGAAAGGGAGTGGATCTGGATGGGAGAGGAAGTGGGAGGAACTGGGAGGAGTGGAGAGAGGGGAAGCTGTATTCAGATTACGCTGTATGAGAAAAGAATCTATGGTTGATAAAAGGGAAAAAATAAAATCCCTTTGTAGTTTATTTTAAAAGAGAGCAAATATGGTATGTTTACACGGTGGGGCATTATTTGTATAAAATTCATAGGCAAATGGGTAGTGTTGGAAATAATCATTCTGAGTGAGGTAACCCTGACCTATACAGACAAATCTCACGTATTTTCTTGCGTATGTAAACGTTAGCTTTGAATCTTTAGAAGTGAATACAAATAGAACTTAGGAAACTAGTAACGGACCAAGGGAGGAGGATTTCAAGGGGGCCAGGGAGGAGTTGGAAGGGGAGAAAGAGGGGTGGGAAGGCTGTGAATGCAGTTATCTGTTTCAGGAAGAGTATATGGTGGTACACACTTGGAATGCCAGCTCTGAGCAGACTGAGACAGCTAGATCTTTGGGGCTTCTTGGGTAGACAGCCTAATCTACTTGGTGAGTTCTAGACCAGTGAGGGATCCTGCTCTAAAGAAAAACCATGGTATTACCGGAGAAACAACAGCCAAGGTTGACTCGCCTTTACACACATCCCCACACCCATACCCGTCCTAAAGCTGAATACTTTAAATGGATGTGTTACAGGGTAGCCAAGGTATGTGACTAAAGCTTTGAGTTACTTTTCATGGGAGATACTAGCATTTTTGAGCAGTGTTTTCTGGGTCTATGATTCTCAATAAGCCTAGAAACAATTATGAGTGCTCATATGTATAGCTACGCAATACTGCAGGGAGTCATGGAGTTGCCCTGGTCTAGCTGCCTTAAGAGACATGTGTCACAGGTTTTTCAGGTTAGAGTCCATGGCTTCTTGGGCACTGTGCACTTTTCAGTTCCTGAGAAACAGAGGCACTCCCTCAGGCAGTGAAGCCTTCAGGTTTCCCTGTGTTTCTCTGTTTTCCTTAGAAGTCAATGAAGCATAGACATTTGACAGGACAATTGGCCTTAGACATTAATCTTGTGTACCCTGGATAGCTAGCAAATGTCATGGTGTTCTTGCAACCACCATTGTATTGGTGCTGACAATCGCCATTATATTCTGTTTTTAATAAAAGAATAGAGAGTCTGATTACTTGCAATAGACTTGTCACAGCCTCAGTCTTGCTGTGACCCCTTCATCCTGGCCTGGCTAAGGTTCATTTCTCACTGACTATAGTCAGGTAACCTTATTTTCACATCACTTGTTTGAATTTTAAAAAGCCATTTTCAGGGTGGCTATGGAAGTTCTTTAAGCATATTAAACTCTTTAGTGACCAAAGACTTGTGAACAGAGACTGAAATTATTGATTTAAGGTCTGGCTTACCTGTTTAGCCTGAAACCCCTGACTGGATGCTGGAAATTGGGAAGCCTGTTCTCTATCAATCAAAGGTCCAAAGTTGAAGGGCTGGGAAGACCCGTTGACTTCCTTAGAGGTCAACGAAGCATAGACGTTTAACAGGGAAATTTGACATTGTAGAGGGAAGGAAAGAGGGTGGGATAGGGAGGGAGGAATGGGAGAGGAAGAAGAAATGAACGGAAGGAAAGAAGAAAGGAAGGAAAAGGAAAGGAACGTGACTGATCCCAGGTATGGTGGAGGAGAAACTTCATTTGTAAATATGTGGGAAGGTATAGCCAGAGGCAGAGTCCAGAGTGGACATTACCCTGAGCCATGTGAGGAAAGTGGGGGCGGGGAAGGGATCAGGGAGAGAAAGAGAACCAGGTGCAGCAGCCAGGAGGCCCAAAGGTTCAAAGAGGGCAGGTAGCCAAAATGGTTGGATTATATAGGGAAAAGCAGCTCAGAGTAGGTGGTAGAATATGCCAATCAGGTGGGACTGAGGGATGCAGGGAGAA
Organism: Ondatra zibethicus; assembly: GCA_004026605.1. Taxonomy (NCBI): domain Eukaryota; kingdom Metazoa; phylum Chordata; class Mammalia; order Rodentia; family Cricetidae; genus Ondatra; species Ondatra zibethicus. The sequence goes on from PVIU01003491.1 coordinate 27,046, forward strand.
CCTGGTGGCCAGGTTTGATATGTTAAATAGGCACCTAGGCTGTTTTTCCCAGGTTGGAAAGCTAAGGAAGAAGGAGAAGAGGAGGAGGGGGAAGGAGAAGAGGAAGGAGAAAAAGAAAAAAGGGGGAAGAAAGGGGAGAGTAAGAGAAGGGAGGGGAGGGAAAGAGAAGAGAGGGGAGGGGAAGAGAACGGAGACAATAAGAGGAGAGGAGAGGAAAGGAGGGGAGAGGAGAGGAGAGGAGATTCCTTTTCTTAGAAAAAAGGAATGAGAGACCGCATTGTTCCTAGTGTTTGGTCACATTTTTTACAAATATAAGCAACCTATTCTCAGCTCGGAGACTTTGGTTTCTTTTAAACCACATCTATCCCCCCACTTCCCTTACCCCTCCTGCCACCCTGAAAGAGAGATGGGCCTATTATTGTATTAACCTGGAAAGTGAACAAAATGGTTAAACTCCCTCCATCTCTCCATCTCTGCTAGATGCCTTCTTGGACCTCACTCTAGGATTCTAGCCATTCTAACAGCCACATATGGATTTTGCTTCCTTGTGTTGAGACAATGGAATCTCTTCTTATGTTTCTTTGCTTTGCTACCTTTGGCAGGCATACCTGGGATAATTTCTCCAGCTGTCTCCCTGGGAATCCAGCTCAGGTACTTGTTTGAAAAATAAAGGGAGTAATTGCTCATATTTAATTCCTGAGATCCATGGAACCACAGGGTCCCATGCCCTGGTTGGGGATGGGCTCCTTTTCTCTCAAAGCTGAACTCATCACAGAAAGAAAGTGGTTTTGCTTTCGTCTTGAATGGCTACCTTGTCAACATAGCAGCAATCATGTGACTTCACAACCATCTTGGTAAATGCAACCACATGTTATACACCCAAATGACAACACTTAGAAAATTTCCTAGTACTCTAGAACCATCAGGGAGTTACTACACCCCTAGAATTTTGTATGCCACAAGCAGTCAATTACACATCCCAGTCATCTAATCCTACATTTTCCTGTTTTGATTTTCACCTTCCTGGACACCTAGTGGGAGCACAAAAGGGGAAGATTCAGAGGAATCTCCCACACAGGCTCCATCAGCAAATGCTAAGTTCAAAGCATTTTCTTTATCAGACTGAGAAGACTCTCAGACCTCCAAGGTGGCTAGTCTTATGTTGGTTTGGTTTTGGTTTTGTTCTTAGACATGGTTTGCATGATGTATTTACTGGTTTTTAAAGAGGACTTAAGAGTTTTGCCCCCTTGTGCCTCCAACACTGGCCAGCTTACAAAGGGAGCTGACATTTTGAGATGGCTTGACCTAGAAAGCTCATGTGAATTTGGAGCAGTCTGGGACCAAATAAATGTTGAGAAAGCACAGATTCAAACTGGAACCCATGGAATAAATTGTCAGGGTTAAATGAGCTGCAGGAGTGGGCATCTGCTGCATCTGTGGCAGGATGACATGCTTGGATTGGAGGCTGGAGAGGCAGGCTCTGCTGGGTCTTAATGCTTTTGCTCTCTGTTTGGTGTCTCCAGGCTTGCTGTCCATAACTGAAATACAATGTGTCCCCCGCCCCATTCCTTTGATCCACACTCGTTTCTACCCTATTGTACCCTGAGTACCCTAAGTACCCTGACTCTGGCTCTCACCCTCCAGGTCTAATAACACAGGCAGGCTAAGAAAATGATCATTCTGAGTCCATCACTTTCTCAGTTCTGGTAGATGGGGTTTGGTTGTTTTCTGCATTTAGTATCCTCTAATTACATGAACTTAAATCCAGCCTGCATGTAGTAAATTGGAGGAAGCAGCTCTCTTACCCTGACCGCTCTTGTCAAATTTAAAAAAAAAAAAAAGAGGAAGAAGAAAGTCACCATGAGTACTTCTCATGCTTGCTTCCTGTATAGAATTTTTAAAATGTTGCTAGGCCGTGGTGGTGTGTGCCTTTAATCCCAGCACTCGGGAGGCAGAGGCAGGTGGATCTCTGTGAGTTCAAGGCCAGCCTGGTCTACAAGAGCTAGTTTCCAGGACAGGCTCCAAAGCTACAGAAAAACCCTGTCTTGAAAGCAAACAAACAAAAATTTATATGAGCCAACAGATTCAGAGAATTGCATTGGATCTGCAAGACCCTAAAACCCAGAAATTTCTCCCCTCTCTGCTTCACCTGGGATATCACCAACCTTCCTGTTCCTCTCAGAGCTTAAGTCAGGCAGAGTCAAGTACTTCCTCATCAGCTAACACTCATTCAGGCTGTTTGAGACGCACTGGGGTCCTATCCACCTTTGCATGAAACCGAAGGCCATTTTAGTCTGCCTAACCCGAATAATAGAACCCTAATGCACTGTGTAGCCTTCAGTAGAAGTGAAAGGCTTCTATCTGTCAAGCAGCATGCTTTTCTTTCTTTTCAAAGCAAAGCTTAATGTGCTTTCAGGAATGGAAACTGTCTTAGTGAAGGCTTATATTGCTGAAATAAAACATTGTAATGAAAGCACCTTGAGGAGGAAAGGGTTTATTTCAGTTTACAGCTCTCGGGCAGCACTCCATCACTGAGGGAGTCAGGGCAGGAACTTGGGGTAGGAACCTGAAGACAGGCACTGAAACAGAAGCCATGGTGGAGTGCTAGTTAGTGGCTTTCGCCTCGATGTTTGCTCAGCCTGCTTTCTTATACACTCCAACACCTTCTGCCCAGGGATGGCACCACCCACAATAGTCTTGGCCCTTCTGCTTTAATCACTACTGTTAAAAATGCACCCAAAACTTGCCCACAGGCCAGTCTGGTCAGGCCATTTTCTCAGCTGAGGCTCCTACTTCCCAAATGATTCTATCACGTGTCAGGGTGACGTAAAAACTAGCCAGCATAGAGGCATCAGAGTAGTAGAAAAAGAGCACCAGAAAATTCAATGTTGGAGCTGAGGTTTGTGCTAAAAGATGTAAGTGAAAATCCAATAAAGGGAGTGGGATCCTCAGAGTGAGACCCTACTTACATAATCTTGCCACTTGTGAAAGGAAATGTCCTTTTGTGTGGGCTGACATCAGAAGCTATGGTGACAATCAAGACTAACCATCACACGTATATGAGAGTCCCTATAAATTTAAAAATGAGTTGTTATATTTTTATCTGCATAAAAGTGTTTTACAATTTTGATAGATATTACACTGATTCTAAGAATTCTTTGATTAAGATTAACAATGCTAAATTTTTTAAGCCAAAACCAGAACATTATTTTTTTTTATTGTTGTTTGAGATGGGTCTTGCTACAAAGCCCAAGCTGTCCTCAGATGCTCAGATCTTCTTTCTCTGCCTCGATGTGCAGAGATGAAGACATCAGCTCGCACCGCTACACTTGCTCCCCCACCCCACCTTAAACCTTACTCCTTTCAACAGTTTCATACTTGTCAGAGTATAAGTGTCTCACCTTTTAGGTAAATTTTATTTCGGAGTATTATTTTTGGTACTATTTAATTGGACTGTTCATTGATGCTGTATAGCAATTCAGTTGGCTTTTTGTATATGTATGTGTGTATTTTCTGAGTGCATGCGGATATACATATGTATGGGTGCATGTGTGTCAGCTATAGATCTACAATGGACATCTTCCTCAGTCCCCCCACACACCTTACTTATGGAGGTACAACTTCTTGCTGAACCTAGAGCTCACAATTCCAGCTTGCTCTGAGGTCTCCCATCACTTCATCCTATACGCTAAGGTTACAGGCAAGCCGACACAGTTACCCAGATTTTATATGGGTTCTGGGATTCCAGTTCCAATCCTTTCATGCTCGCCTGGCAGCCACTTCACTGGCTGAGCCTTTCCCCTTAGGTCTGCAAAGGGGCAGGCAACTGTTTATATTACTCTTTGCAAGTTATTAACAAATTAACATAGCCACTTTAAAAGCATTGAGAGAACTGCCCAAGAAAGGCAGGGAAACCTTGTCCCTGAGATTCTCCAGGGCCTGAGAGAATTGTACTCAGACTTTGTGGACACTTCCTCCCAGCCCTTATCTGGAGTGTTCTTGGCTAATATAAACTGTATATGTATGGTATAATATAGAGAGTAAGCAAGAAACATTCAAAAGAGTTTTCTAATTTATCTTTTTAGATCGGTGTTTTTAGTTAATTGGTATTGGCAAACTAACTATCAAGCTATTAGAAAGAGCAATTAATTTCCTGACCTTTGCTGTCTGTCTTCCCTATCCTGGGAGGGGAAAAGAAGACAATGAAATGAGCTTCCTGTCCCTCCAGGTAGCTCCACCCTATTGATTTATACAGATGAGAACAGAGCTGTGAGGGATATGCTCCATGAAGCCTGGGCGTGGCTCAAAGATCAGACAAGGCAACAGGTAAGGACTTATGGGGGTTCAAGATGGAGAAAAAAACAGAATGAGTAATTAATGAATAACTAAATGACTATGTATTAATTAAATTGAACAAAATATAGTATAACATATATGAAACAATATAATGGATGATTAAAACTGCAAACATAGAAGATGTCTTCAAAGAACAACCCCTGAGTAGGAGGTCTTCAAGGAAACTAGCTGACCTTAGGCCCCTTAGTTTCCCCACTGTGGAATAGAGAAGATGAATTTCAGTTTGCTTCTCTGAATTCCTTTTAAGCTTTGATATAAAAACGGCTGTGACTTCACATTTAGCAGCTTCCCCCAACAACTGGTTTTTCATTTCCTAAAAGAAAGCCAATTTCCTTGTGTTTCTTCCTTCTCTTATGTGTCTTCCACCACAGCCCCTCTAGCGAATTACACAAACTGTGTTTGCCACCCAAGACTTTAAAAATGCTAAACGAGTCTTTGACTGGACCGCCCATCCGCGCTTCATCTCCTTTTGCACTGGGTCATCTTATCGTCAAGAAGGGACCACAAATGATAAAGTACTGGTGCTTTATTTGGACCCAAAGCAATTCTTTAAACCCTTAGTATCTGGGGTCCTGTTCAGCTTAGGACTGGGTCTGCCAGCTCTTAATTGAACGTGCAAATTCAAAACGCCCTATCTCCCAAGATGAGCCTGAGTCTGCCCTCTGCTGGACGAAAGGTCTCATAACTCTGCGCTCCTTAAAAACTGAGCGATCGGGCTAACCACAAAGATGAACAGGCGTGAATAGGACTCCCTTGTTTTTTACAACCACTTTGTAATCCAGACCAGAGTCCCGACCCTTTAGATCTACTTGACAAAATTTCTACTGTTCCCTCCCCTCCTTCTCTACCTCAATTGTCCAAACCCTTTTTCATTTGGCCAGAACCTGGGTTAAGCTGAACAAACACTGGCTCTCAGGTTAAGTATGCATCCCTCACTAGGTTCCAGGGACACCAAGAATCTCCCATTCCAGGTTTCCAAGGAAATGTGACCCTAAAAGGAGTTAAATTTTTGGATGTTCCTCTTACTAGTTCTGACAAAGAAACCTTCAAAGGAGATTTAAACTCTCTTAGGGAACCCCTCTTGGGGTGGTAGACCAGTTAGACCAGTTCTTGGGGCCTCAGCTTTATACCTGGGGGATTAATGTCTGTTCTCTGGAGAAAAAAAAAGATGATAATCAGGAAATCCACACTGATATTTGAGAAACAGAACACCAAATGGGTCAGGGGATCCTTGTGCCAGTGGTTAAATTCTCCAACTGGGACCCATGATGGGACAAGGACAAAGAAACCTACAGAACATATAAGGAACCTGGAAAACTTGACTATAAGACAGATAGAAGTATTGGTTCCTTAATCTTAAAATATCAATAAGGCTTTTACTATCCAACAAAAAAGTAATAAAGGTCGGGCTGAATTCCTTTTTTTTTTTTTTTTGGTTTGTTTGTCTTTGTTTTTGAAGAAAGGGTTTCTCTGCAGCTTTGGAGCCTGTTCTGTCTCTTATAGACCAGACTGGCCTCAAACTCACAGAGATCCACCTGCTTCTGCCTCCTGAGTGCTGGCATTAAAGGTGTGTGCCATCACCACCTAGCTCTGGATGAATTCTTAGACAAAGATACCAGATGAGAAAATGTTCTAGAATAAGCCTGGAGGATCCCCTCTCCTATGGAACGTTTAAACTACATTTGGTGACCAACAGTCAGTCAAATATTTCTAAACTGCAAAAGATAGAAAATTAGAAACATAGAAGGTTAAAATCGATCAAATAATCTCCAAAAGTGTGAAGAGAGGTGGAGAGAGGCAGACATGGAAAGCTAAGATCGTGCTCTCTACCTTGGAGAAATTTCCTCAGGTATGAGGCTAGGACTCTCGCCCCAACAGCCTGATCTCCCCCAAGAGAAGGAACTCAAGGAGCCTCACTCCAAGTGTGTATAATGGAAGGAAATGGAGAAAATTAATGTTTCAAATGTGGAAAGGTGGGGAACACTTTGAAAAGGAGAGCCCCGAATGGAAATGGGAAGAAAGAATCATACTCATGAATTTTGATAATGAATAGTGATCATCAGCTCCATTTTACCGCTGGGATCCACCGAAAGCCTTTACTATCAGGAAAGGTGGGTTCAAAGGAGGAGGAAATGGCATTCTCTGGTGGAATCGGGTACAATTCCATTGTGTGCAATTCCCAGGGCTATGTTTACCCCAGAACAACTTTTAATATCCAGGGTAAAAGAAGATGATGGATTTTCAGATCCCCTATTTGGGAAAACCGCAAAGAAGACAGTAGTACAGCTCTGTTTTCGACCCAGAAGCTGGGCTAACTGTTAGGAGGAGATCGTGCTGCATAAAGACTGTTGAGAAACCAAACACCACTGGAAGGGTTGGGGAACTCAGGGTTATCATGCCAGTGTACCCAATCAACCTTTTATCAAAGGTATTTTATCCCAGCAACAAGAAAAGAGACAAATGCAACCACTAGCCACCACTAGCAATAAGAAGCCACCACTAGCAATAAGAAGCCACCACTAGCATTAAGAAGCAACCACTAACAATGAGAAGCAACCACTAGCAATAAGAAGCCACCACTAGCAATAAGAAGCAACCACTAGCAATAAGAAGCAACCACTAGCAATAAGAAGCAACCACTAGCAATAAGAAGCCAGTTCTTTACTAGCAGTGGCCACGGCTCATACTGAGTGCTAGTCAGGATATGTTTTCATTCTGGCCTAGGGAAGAGCTCAGTGGGTAAGAGTACTTGTTGCATAAGCTTGAGGGAATTTGTTGGGATCCCCAGCATCCACAGAATTGTTGGGTATAGCTGATGCACCAGTGGCCCCTGAATTGAAACAAGAGGTCACTGGGACTTACTGGCCAGCCAGTCTAGCCCAAAACCAGTGAGCTCCAAGTTCGATAAGAGACCCTGTCTCGGGCGAATAAGGCAGAGAATGAAGGAGCAGGAGACCTCATGTCCTTCATACACCTCCGCGTGTGTGCAAACACGTGTGCACGTGTGCGCAATATACACACACACTCACGAAATTTGGTAATTTTCAGAATATATTTATTTATATTTCTTATCTCTATATTCTTGGGGCTAATAATTCCCGGGTCTGGATTTGCTTTCTGTCTTAGTACATCCTTGCTTCTTCATGAAGCTTGCCTCTGTAAAGAAACAGCATATGCACCCAGTTTGGTATGGTAGTTTTATTCCAGAATACAGACAAATGTGTAGACAACAGGTCAGTGCAGAACAGTAGTAGAAGATGGGCAGTAGGCAAGGAGCAGAATTCTACAGCTCAGCACAACCCCCACTTCTCCGAGCCTCTGTCCTCTATAAAGCTAAGTTTAGATGTCTGCCCTTCCTATTCCTCTAGTCCCTGTGGGGAAATACACGTGTAACTGCTCTTTACAGTTATTAGATAAATGAACATCAGAGGAAATGACTTTTGGGGGAAAGCAGAGCGAGATTCTGTGTTGGCATGGAAATGTAAAGATCCAAAGTCCAGAGATGGAGATGAGAGAACATGAGGAGGGAGACAGGGAGACCTGAGATTCAGGCTCCACTCGGCATCGCCTCCTGCAGGCTCAGCTGAGAAAGTTACTCTCCTAGTGTATGACCATCTGGTGCCAGTTGGGTTCGTGACCCAGCTACTGTCTGTCTCAGAAACATTGTCCTTTGATGTCACCTCTTCTGTGGTTTCTCAAGCTCTCCCATCAGCAAAAAGGGATACGTTCTGGGGTTTTTCATTAAAGGCAAACAAGCAAGTTGAGATGGTGAATAAAGATTGTCAACTTGATGGAATCTGGAATCAACTAAGTGGCATCCCTCTGGGTGAGTTTACAAAGGCGTTTTTAGGTACTGAGGGGGAAGACCCACTCCCAGAATGGGCAGCACCTTCTGGGCACATGTCCAGATACAAGGAGGCCCAAGAGGAAAGCAGTGCTTCCTGCCTGCCTGCCTCATTTGCTGGCGAGCATATTTGTCCTCTCGCTGCTGTCGCCATCTTTCACTGATATTAAACTCCAGCTTCCTAGACCTCCCAACACACACTGGAGACCAGCAATTCCCCAGGATCGCTAAGGCATCCAGAGTCAGGGACTTAGCAGCCATAGAAGGTTCTCAGCTTCTGCAGCATGCAGACAGCCATTGTAATACAGCCTTTATTGGGTATCATTCTGTCAAACCTCTCTCTCTCTCTCTCTCTCTCTCTCTTTCTCTCTGTGTGTGTGTGTGTGTATGTGTGTGTGTGTGTGTGTGAGAGAGAGAGAGAGAGAGAAAGAGAGAGAGAAACCATGTGGCCTTATTCCCTAATTCTATTAATAGGGTATATTACATTGATTTTTTTAATGTTGAACCAAGTAAGATGCATTTGGAAAACTGAAGGAAGAGCGATGTAAGAGGAAGGGAATGTGTGCAGGGGGTGAAGTAGCAGAGGAGGGCAGGAACACAAGGGAGAGTGGATAGTGTCCTAGTAGTCAAGTGATGAGAGACTGAAAACTTGTACCCAAAGATGGGAAACAAGACACAAAGGCCATCTTTCTTTCATCACTTCTATTTAGCTTCAGATGGAAAGTGTGAGCCAGAACAATAAGTAAAGAAGTAAACAGATAAAAGTCACCTGATTTAGAAAAGAGGAAATGCATCTGTCTACATTCGTAGGTTGAATATGATCTTATATTTTTAAAACTTTCCAAAAATCCATAGCAACTATTGGTCCTGATCAACAGATTCCAGAATACTGTAAGGTACAAAATCAATTTGGAAATCTCAATTGTGTTTCTATATGGCAGCCACAGAAAGTCTAAAAGAAAATTAAGAAGGTGGTTCCATTTATAATACCTTCTCCCAAACAAAACACCTAGGAGTAAGTTTAGCAAAGATATTCACATTAAAACCTAAAATTATTTCTTAAAGAAAATAAAGATGTAATTGAATGGGAAAATATCAGTTCGTAGAACAGAAATTTAATGTGATTGCAAAGGCAGGAACCTCCAAGGTGACCTAAAAACTCAGCTCACTCTACTGAAATCCCAGTGACCGTTTATGAAGAAGGGGTCCACCTGATCCCAAAATGCACATGGTGGGCAAGAACCATGAAGAGTTCAGTGTTGAAAGAGGAAAGGTTGAACACTGTTTTCTGGTTTTAGTTTTCTAGGTCTGCTAGCATGAAGCACTGCATACTTGATGGCTCAAAATGTAGACGTATGAGCTGGGGAGGTGGGCAGATCGGCAAAGTCCTTATCTCACAAGCGTGTGGCTGGTTATAGAATCACCTGAATTCCAAAGGGCTGGGATACCCCACTCATTCGTCTCTGCTACCTGTAACACACAAAGCCTCTCTCTTAGGCCAGCTCTATGCCATGCCTACAGAGGAGCTCAGTAGATGTCCCATGGTCCTGTCATCTCCAGCATCTTGGGTTCCCCATTGAAACTTAGGCTTCACCTTCACTGTGACCTCTTAAGGCCACCATGCAGCTCTGACTCTGCCACACAGTACAGGACCTCAGTGTGTCTCTAGAACCTTTCTACCACACTCCAGAAACCCTCAGTTCTGCATCTTTCATTGCTGAAAACTCAGTACCATGGGAATTACGCAGCTAGGTTCTGTTGCCAGCATGGCATGGAGCTTAGCCCCATTGGACCACAGTGCCAGCAGCTTTGTGCACTGGTCCTTGGGGAAGTTTTGTTGGCAGCTACTTTTGACTCGGGATCCTTCAGAGGCATTCGCAGTTTAGGTTCCCTCCTTACAAATGGATTTGCATTTTCACAGTGTGGAGTCATTTATGGGTGGGGTCTTGCCCCGAGTCATCTTTTCCCATGTAGAGTTCTCCCGCTTTCTCTAACAATTACAGTAGCTTTTGAACTCCTTCTGTCTTTAAACTCAGATATTGAAGAAGAGTGTACCAACTGAATTTAAAGTTAGGCATTGTCCATTTTTCATTTCTTCTGCTCCCTGTATTGTTCTTTCACTGCAGACCTGGATCAAAGCGGTAAGCATAACCGCAGGATTGCCTGGATGCTATCCTGACTTGAAAGTTCCTCTGTCAAATAAATGAATCCATTACTCCAGACTGCGGCCTCATTCAGCTTCTCCAGACATGAGCATAATGCAGCCAGATTCCTTGGTAGAACAGAACAAAAGCTGCCCCTGGTCTAGTTCCTGATTCCCTTTGAAACTTGAGACAAGCTTCTACTCTCCACATTTATCTCAGCGCTCCAGTCCTCCAAACCCTACCAGACTGGACTGTTAAGTTCTTTGCACAGCACTGTGGGCATTTCTAGCCCGAAGTCCCAAACCCTTCTGCACTCCTGTTGTAAACCAGTTTCAAAGATCTGTGAATCAGAGTCAGGTTGGGTACAGAAACGGCTCCATTTATTGGTACCATTCTTCTGTGACTTCCTGCTTTTCTTACTGCTGTGACAAAAGCAACTGGAGTGGGGAAGTGCTTGTTTTGACTTACACGGTCCTTCAGAGCATGAGGTAGCTGCTCACATCGCATTCTCAGTCAGGAGATGGAGAAGGCTGAATGCTGATGCTCCAGCTAGCTTTCTCCTAGGACCCAAAGACCATGGAATGGTATCTCCCACAATTAGGAGGGGTTACAAATTTCCAGACAATGGTGAAGGCGGTGGTGATGATGGTGATGGTGGTGGTAGTGATAACAGCCTTGGTGAAGATGGTGGTAGTGGTAATGAAAGAGGTGGTGATGGAGGTGGTAATAGTTATTGTAGTGGTAATGATGACGATGGTGGTGGTGGTAATGACAGTGCTGGTGATGATGGTGGTTGTAGTGGTTTCAAAGAAAATGGCCCCCAAAGGGAGTGGTACTATCAGGAGGTGTGGCCTTGCTGGAAGAAGTGTGTCACTGTGGGCGTGGTTTTTGAGGGGTTTTTTTGCTCAAGTTTCCCTCAGTGTGACAGTCAGTCAACTTCCTTTTGCCTCTGAGTCAAGATGTAAGAACTGTCAGCTCCAGCACATCTGCCTGCACACTGCCATGTTCCTCACCATGGTGATAATGGACTAAAACTCTGAAACTGTAAGCAAGCTGTCTCAATTAAATGTTTCCTTTATAAGTATTGTTGTCATGGTATCTCTTCACAGCAAAAAAAAAAAAACCAAACTAAGACTATGGTAGTACTTGTGGTGATGATTGTTTTTCTGGTAGTAATGGTGTTGGTGGTGTGGTCACTGTGGTAGTGATGATAGTTGTTTTAAGTGATGATACTGTTGGTGGTGATGGTATTGCTGGTGTTGGTGCTGGTAATCGTGGTGGGTTTGAGGAAATGGTGACTGTTACAAAAGTCCTGGTGGAGATGGTAATCATGCTGGAGGGATATTGGCGTGATTGTGTTTATAATAGTGGTAGGGGTGGTTGTAGTAATTATAGTACAATGGTCAAGATGCTGATGCAGATCATGACAAGTGCTGAATGACAATAATAGACCATATCACAGACATAGTGAAAGTAAGCTGTTAGTGGTGATGATGATGATGGTGGTGGTGGTATGATGGTAATGGTTGTGGTATTACTGCTGGTGGGGGGACGATGGTGTTAGGGTAGTATTGATATAGTTGTGCTTACAATAGTGATGGCTGTGGTAGTGATCGTGGTGATTATGGTCTGATGTCAAGGTGTTGATATAGATAGTACTGGCAGAAATGTACGTAGTAATGATAGGATAGTGTTTGTAATCATGGCAGTAATAGTAATAGCACTTGTGGTTACGACAGTGCCACTGGTGTTCGTGGTAATGATGGTGGTAGTAACTGAGGTCATGATGACAACGGTGATGCTAGTGGTGAAGGTGGCAATAGTGGTACCTGTGACTGTGGTTGTGGCCATAATAGGGAGGGTATTTCTGTGTGCTGTGGTAATGACAGCAATGACTATGACAATGAAGGTGTTGACATTAGTAATGTCAATATTGACTTTAATGGTGATAGTGGTGATAATGGTAACTGTGTAATGATAGTGGTGGTAATAGCAGTAGTTTGAGTGTGATGGTGATGGTGGTAGTGTCAAAGGTTGTGGTCACTGTGGTGTTAGTAGTATGGTAGTTGTGATGGAGATAATTAGGGTGATCGTGGTGATGGCTGTCATGATGATGTTGCTATTGATAGTGGTGGTGATGGTTAAGGTGATAACAGTAATTGCGAGGGTTGTGGTTGTTGTTATGACTGGTGTTTGTACTGTTGATGATCATGTAATGGTAGTGAGCTAATGGATTTTGTGGCAATGATATTGGTGAAAGCAAAGGTAGATGTGGCCAGGACAACCATGGTGATATTTATGGTGGTGGTAGTGATAGAATTTTTGGTGGTGGTGGTGTTATAGAAGGGGTCGTGGTGATGGTGACAGTGGTGTTGCTTGTGATGATAGCTGTGGTAGTAGAAGGAATAATGGTGCTATTGATTGCATTTATCTGAGCTACTGATGTTCACGGATAACCCTCCTCATTTCTTTTAGAAAGGATCCACTTTTCACATATTGGGTTTTAGTTCGTGTACTAGTTTGTTTTTGCATTGCTCTGTTAATCCACCATGATCAAGACAACTTACAGAAGGAATGGTTTATTTGGGTTTAGAGTTAAAGATAACAGTCTGTCACCACCAGAGTGGGAAAGCAAGGCAGCAGGCAGACATACACCTGAAACAACAAGCTAAGAGCATACATCTTAAACCATGAGCAAGAAACAGAAAGCAACAACTAGGAATAATATATGCCTTTTAAACCTCAAAGCTCACTTCCAGTGACATATTTCCTCCAGATAGTCCACAGCTCCTAAACATACCCAAACAGCACCACCAGCTGGGGTCTCCATATTCAAACACCTGAGCCCACGGGGGGGGCACCCTACTTCAAACCGCCACAGCTGGATAAGAGGCAAGGTAAATCCTCACTCGTTCTTACAGTGACCTGAAGAGACATAGCTGGGGGTGGTAACAAATGTGAGGCACAGCCCCGACCTTCAGGAGCCTCAGGACCTGAAGTAGCTGTGCTTCAGAAGCAGCTTCCTCTTCTGTCACTCTCTGTGTACCTGAGGCCTTTACCCTGTGGTACATACCAAGATGAGACTCTTATAGGTTCTATTTATATTAGCTTATTTGAGACTCAGGGAGAGGCCTCGTGGTTTGCAGGTCAAGAGATTCTGTGTTGTTGTTGTTGTTGTTAACAGTATTACTGTTACCATCATAGAAATGAACAGAGGGTTTCAACTGGGCCCAGACCCAGTCTCCCAGCCCCAAAGCTGATGGCTTCTACCTTCCTTCCACTTAGCTGTTGTCTGGCCAACTTCATCATCCTCTGCAGGTCATTATCAGGCCAAATTGCCAGAGATATAACCTCACCCAAATATTCTTAGTTGCAGACTAAGAATATATATATATAATATATATTATATATCTTTTCTCAGTCTTTAAACAGGACAACACATGGACATTAGATGAAACAAATCTTTGAAAACCTGAATGCTCAGTTATGTGAATCTGACCATCTATTTCTGGAGCAATCCGTATGAAGTATGAAAGCCACAGTAATGCCTCCAGCAGCTCATGGCCAGACAGACACACAAGAGCAAACAAATTCCAGCTTCTTATCACATGCAATAGCACATTAGTTTCTCTTAGGAATGGTCTTATGTAGCCTCAGTGGGTCTTGAACTTGATATATACCTGAAGGTAACCTTGAACTTCTGCCTCCACCCCAGAGTGTTAATATTAAAGACATGGGTCACCACACCAGGGTTTATATGATGCTGGGGGCATCAAACTCGGGGCTTCCTACATGTGAGGCTAGAACTCTACAGATTGGGCTCCATTCCCCAGCCCATATATAGTTCAGTTTAATAAGAGAGAAATTGACTTCTGTGAAGTGAGAGCTTGGCATGGAACTGAGCTTAAGAAATCCACCAGCCATTGGAGCAACTAAGGCTTTTGTCTCTTGCCATGCAGTAGTTTCTTCCTGATGAAACCATCTCATTCTGGAAGGAGTCCCTTTAAAATTCAGAAAATAGATTTTAAAAAATTGCAGGGAACTAACTCACAAACTAGGAGGTTGCGGGGAGGGGGTCTGAAACTTACAAATGCACAAGTCCCCAACCCGAGATAATATAAGCAGTAGCAGCAACTGCCCTGTGACAGGAGAGACACTGCGGACTGGAGTGATGAGCTCCCTACAAGTCCCGGAGGGAGCTCCAGGAACATAGCAGTTTTCTTCATTCTCACCCAGCCTAGGCTGGGCTCTTTTGTGAGGCAGCTACCTTTGAGACATCTACACTCCTGTGTAAGTGGTCCTAGTAAACTCACTGGCACTGATTTACTCAGCTGGACTTGGATGGAATCATTTCTGGGGGGTCTGTCATTGACGTACTATCTGGAGTAAACAGACATTTGCTCATGTCTCCCCAGGTGGCGGGGGGCAGGGGGGACAACTCTCTCATGAGCCAATCTTCACTGTCAAATATGCAGACCCTAGAGGAAAAGTTTCAGGTTAACAATTACGTTAAAATGTGGCCTGAGAGCAACCCTTTCCACCAGCCACATGCCCGCCATGGTCCCCAGCAGTAGGTTGAGAACCTATCCTGCAGGGTTCTCCACCTCCTACTCACTTATACCAACCGTTATCCCTTCAGAGATGAGCTCCCTGTTGGGAGGGAGTCCACTGTCCCAGAACCCTGATGTCCACAGAACCAGCTGTGACAGGCAAAGCTGCCCCTACACAGGCCTAGCCCATCTCAGCCCCACAACAGAGAGGTTAAAGCAGTCGTGGAAGTCGGTAATCAGCTCGCTGTTTACAGTCTCTGTAATTATTTACTAATTAAAAAGAACCACACTGTTTATCCAGGGACTGAGTGTATATTAACAGTCAACAGGGCTATTTGCATAATGCCTTGGACAGGAAATTAAATATTACCTGACACCTTGCTGACAGGGTGTTAAGCATCAATCAATTATTCAAAATCCCACATATATTGACTTTTTTAAATCACAAGCGCTTTCCAGAGCTCAGAGAGCGGAGAAGAGGAACGAGCTCCCTGAAAGAACACGCCATGCGTCTTAGAACTTGACCTGTTTCCCTCTCCTTTATTAAGACCTCACCTTGTTTTGTAGTTCCGACAACCAGGTGTCAATCTGTTTCTGAGACATGGTGCTTGATCAGTCTTTCTTTGGCAGAAGCCTCTCTACCTTAATTGGCATGCCCGGGATGGATAGAGCCTTCAGTGTGGGGCTGTGACTCATGGGGTTTGGCGCCACCTCTGTGAGATGCAGGGCTCTGGGCATGCCTCCTGTCCACCCCCACACCCCACACCCCTACACACTTAAGGGTAGCACGTGTCCAACCTCTTCCAGAGAGGAATGGGAGGAAGTATAAGAAACAGACCTGTATCTTTGGAAACACAGACTCATATGCTGTCATATGATGTCCTTTTAAAAAGCAGAAATTGAAAATGGAAAGGGGCATTTTTCTTCATTCAGAAGAACTGCACGGTCCCACCCACAGTAATTTGATCTGAGGTTTTGAGTCAGGGCTTCAAAAACTCCAGATCTATCTGCCTAGGTCTCCCAGGTACTGAATCAACAGCTATGTACCACTATACCTTGCAAATAGTTTATTTATGAATAAACTATATGTTGGGTACAAATGCAGTATGTATAAGGTAGAGAGGGGGGCTGCTCTCGGAGGATTTATAGTGTCCCCGCAAAAGACAGTCAGCATAGCCGGGAAGATGGCTCAGACTACCAGCAAAGTGATTGTGCAATCATGAGCACTGGGGTTCAGTCTGAAGCACCCACAGAAAAGGTCAAGTGTGGAGGCGTGTGCTAGTCCTCCCAGAGCTGGGCTAGTGGAGACAAGCAGATCCCTGGAGCTCACTAGCCATCCAGCCTAGAAGGATCAGCAAGCCCCAGAACCCAGTGAGAGACCCTGTGTCAACCAGGTGGATGGTTCCTGAGCAACAACACCGAGGTTGACCTCTGGCCTCTGCATACATGCAGACACATGCATGTGCACATGCATTCATACACATCTACACATAAAAAAGAAAGCCAATAAATAAATAGATAAGGGAGCAATGTCCATATAGAGAAGATGCAAATGGTTCCATCACAGGAGGCTGAAAGGTAGCTTCAGTTAGGGCTGGCCAAGGACAGCCTCCCTGAGAAGGCGGCTTGAGTAATGAGCAGCTACAGCTGTGCGTAGATGTGAGCGAACACATGGAGTGGTGGGACGGCAGCAAACACTGAGGCAGATGAGGAAGGCATTTAGCGTGTTCACGGGAAGAGGAAGGCACGTGTGGATGGACAGAGGCTCATGTGAACAGAGGCCCTGAGCACCCACAAAGAAGGTCGTGCTCACTCCCAGCATCCTGAGAACCCCTGGGAGGTTTTGTGCGTTGTCATGACAGGACTGTGTTTTGCATAGTGTACTCTTGATGCTGGGCATCAGTGACCAGGAAAGAGACTGACTCTGGCCATCATCCTGGCAGAAGACAGACCCTGCAGGTGTGGTCAAGTGATTGAAAAAAAAAAACATCAAGAGCCATGATCAAAAGATTTTCCCCCACTAAAGTGCTTTTTTATTAGACTAATTTATCACAGGAACAGAAAAAAGACTAGGATAAGAGGCAGTGGCAGAAATCCCACACTGGGCCGATCCGTCTCTCCATAGCCCCACCTCCTTCTCACTCATGAACCTCCACCAGACCTGGGGTTGCACATGCACCAGCTGCGTCTTCTTTCCAAACGCATGTCTTCTCTGCAAGTCGGTTTGTGTGGTGGAAAAGAGAGAGCGCTGCGGAGGTCTGTCTTTAGACCTAGGCTATCTGTGAATGAGGTGAGAGGTTGAACTCTTAGAGACTCACGAGGGAGCAGGGGCAGGCAGCAAGAACAGTGTCAGCTTCCTCCCTCACAGGCCTACAGAGTCTTGACCTAGAGCTGTCTCTAGCTATGGAACCTGGTCCTAAGCAGTAAGGGCAGAAGTCCCACTGAGAGTGTCCGGTAGGGGGTGGGGGGACCTTAGGCGGGGTCAGTGTTTACAGATGAAAGGCATGCTTTCAGTAAATTCCAGCTGTCTCTAGAAAAAGATTAACCCCAGAAGAAATGTCATTTCTGAGGGACAAGACTGGCAGCAGGATTACATGCCAAAGCATAGGATACAGAAAACACCTTTATCATCCATCTTGCTTTTATAACAGCCTGGCCACCTGAGCAAGACCTTCCCCAGCAGCTGGCTTCTCCATCCAGATAAACACACCTAGGAGCACGGGCCTCCTGCCTGTCTGCTTGGCCCACAACCATCCAGCGCTGCTTGCCGTGGTTCTACCTGCCACCCTGTCCTGCTTCCCTGGTTGGTGACTTTGCTATTGGCAGCTATCTTGGACACTTAGGGAAGTGTGAGGACACAGCATATACCTTTAGAACAGATCCTACAGCCTAAGGCAGGCCACAATTCCCTGCAACTCCCTGTGGCTTGATAATGAGCAGTTTATAATACCTGGCTTCTCCGTGTTCTGTGTCATGTCTACTGTGCTGAACTAAATCACATGACATAAAACTTCCTAATGGCCATAAAAGGTCGTATAAAATCTCAGGCTTTGCCTTGTTCAGATGCTTTGGTCTGGGGACTCCATTAGGAAGACAAACTGCTCTGGAGATTCTCCTCTGGCCTTCCCCAGCCCTCCTCTCTTGGGGGCTGTCCTACGTAGAGTTGCTATTGTTGAGATGAAGCGCCATTACCAAAGTAACTTGGGAGGAAAGGGTTTGTTTGGCTTACACTCCCATATCATAGTTCATCACTGATGGAAGTCAGACTAGGAACTCAAGCTGGAACCTGAAGGCAGGAGCTGATGCAGCAACCATGGAAAGGTGCTGCTTACTGGTTTGTGCCCGATGGCTTGCTCAGCCTGCTTTCTTATAGAACCCAGGACCACCAGCATGGGGATGGCACCACCCACAATGAGCTGGGCCCTGCCCCTTCAATCACTAATCAAGAAAATCCCTTACAGCCAAATCTTATGGTGGCATTTTCTAATTTGAGGTTCCCTCCTTTCAGATGACTCTAGCCTGTGTCAAGTTGACATAAAACTAATCATCACAGGAGTGCTCTGTCTCTCTGTCTCTTTCTCTCTCATTGTCATTCTGAACAAGGCTCCACTCCAGGCTTTAAAGGGAAATGTCTCCTTCTTCCTGCCCTTAAGCCCCATCATGTTTAGATCTCCATGCACTGCATTATTTCTGTCTAATGTTCTCCCTCCCCTTTGAAGCCCAATCATGGCCTCAAGGCCATTTCACTCTAATAAATCTCATTCCCGAAGGGAATTATGAATTATACGTCAGCTTGCTTCCCAGACCAACCACTGCTGTCATCATCTCTTTTATGTGCAGCAGGAGGGAGTACCGGGAAAATGAAAGAAAGCCTGCTCAGTTTTTGCTTCTGCCCTGGTGGCACTGTCCCAAACTATGGCATGTGTACAGGCACACTGGTCCCACATAGCTTTGGGGATCATAACATTATCATACTATCGCCATTTTGGAGTACAAATTAAAATGAACCAAGAACTATAGCAACCAATTGAACAGAACAATACAATGGTAGTATTTATGACGGAGCTCTGGAAAGCCCATAGTAAACAGAATGTGGGATACATCATGAAGCACACCTGGGAGTCCAAACATTACTTTCTCTTGCTCTCCTCCAAGTACAAGTTATCTTAGGAGTTGCCAGAGTAGATAAGAATAAAATTAATAGAAGGTGGGAATCTCATGGTACACCTTCCAAGAGGTCATTGTCTATGATTGGGTAGGTCTTTGAAATGATGTAGCTGCTTGAGGGTTGCCCATCCTCCTGTAAGTAAACCAAATAAATCCTGATGCTCCTATACATTAACCCAATAAATGCATTGGTTCGCCACATTGGGGTCTGGTGGAATGGTGATTTTGTTCTCTCATTGGTGCCCTATCTGGGTGACAACATCTCCCCAGGAAATGTTAAGGCAACATTGGTTCATTCATCCTGCTGCTCTTTGCTCTATCAGCTAGGACTAGCAACTTCTCTAAGACATTATTCGAGAATATCCTACCACTTTTTTTTTTCAGAGTACAACCTCAAGGTCTGAAGCCAGATAATAAGTGACATCATCTCTGTGAATATCTGAACAGTTCTATCCAGGATGCTCACTTCCTATATGCCCAAGTATGATGTCATGTCTAGTCTAAGTACCATGGGGAACCTCCTAACCCCTTCTCACATTCCAACCTTAAGAACACCCCACTCTGGGCATGACCAGGGCAGGGCAGGGATGCCCCAGCTTTCAAGAGTAGCACTCTTCCTTTCTGACCCCCTGACATTAGAGCTGGGTCTAGTTGGAGAAATATGAGCACACATCCAGCCTGTGGATACCAAGACAAAACGTGAGGAACTGCAGGACGTGTTTGGCATATGTTCTTGCATACAGAGCCCCTGTGGGTGAAGAACTCCATTAGATAAACACCATCATGAGCTAGGTAGAGACCCTGTCCTCCCTTTCTTTCTTTCTCCCTCCCTCCCTCCCCTTCTAGGACTTAAAAAAATGAACATCTTGGGTATCCTCACCCACACCCTGCAAGGAAAGAATAACTTTAATAAAATGAAGATTGGAATTGAATCTAGCTGTGTGGCAGAGCCAGCCTAATCTCTATGGAGAAATTCTGTGAACAACTGGATGACAAAGGGGTCAGGAATATGCATGAGTCCTATGACAATGTTGAATGTTGTAATGGTAACACTGATTGTCAGGTTGACAGGATCTAGAAGCACTAAGAGATAAGCCTCCATCATGTCTGTGAAGAGTTTTCTAGATCACATTAATTGATGTGGGAAGATACATCCTAAATATAGGTGGTACCATTCCATGGGCTCGGGACTGAACAGGAAATAGAAAGCGGTCTGAGCACCAGTATCATATTCTCTCTCTCTCTCCTTCCTCACTGCAGATGCTCTGTGGCCACCATTCTTGCCACCATGGCCTCTCCACAATGACAGTCAGTACCTCAAACTGAGCCAGAATCAACACTTCCCTTCTTAAGTTGCTTTTGTAGAGTACTTTGCAATGGGGAAAGTAACTAATATAGATTCTGTTGCTCCGTTAGAGAGACACCCATCATGAGATGAGACCCTACCCTCCCTCCCTTTCTCCCTTCTTCCCTCTCTTTTAAAATTTTCCTGACACCACCTTCTCCATTAGGGCCTTCTTTGTGTCCCAAAGACTATGCACAAACCCAATAACTATTGATTTCTATATTCTGGAGAAAAACACTTTAATTAACAGAACAATGGGTTACTATTGGAATTTTTTCATGGCTCAAATCTGCTGAAGTAATACAAAGTGTTGAAGGAAGCATCAGGGCGTCTCTGCATGTAAAACACTGCACCCTCCTGGTATGTGTCCAAGGAATTACAGGCAAGCAAAAAGCTTATGCAGTTTAGGGCTTTGTGGGACACAGACACAGCATCTTCTGTTAATAAAAACCTAGACACCTTAAGACTATCAGCAAATGATACAAAAGAAGCCCATTGCCACAGCAGACTGGGGCAGCAGTCTTCAGCACATAGACTAGGAGATTGGTCCTCAGAGGAAAGCTGGCTATTAATATTACCCAGATCTGGCTATATATATATATATATA
Organism: Ondatra zibethicus; assembly: GCA_004026605.1. Taxonomy (NCBI): domain Eukaryota; kingdom Metazoa; phylum Chordata; class Mammalia; order Rodentia; family Cricetidae; genus Ondatra; species Ondatra zibethicus. The sequence goes on from PVIU01003491.1 coordinate 48,059, forward strand.
TATATATATATATATATATATATATATACCCAGAAACTAGACATATCTGTGAACTCTGGGTTTGATTGAATGACCCTGCCTCAATGAATAAGGTGGGTGATTTCCGATATCAATTCTGGGCCTTCACATGCATGTGCAATACGTACAATTGCGCTCACATATATGCACTTTCAAACATGCTGTCTTAGTTATAGTTTCTATTGTTGTGAAGAGACGCCATGACCACAGCAACACTTATCAGGGAAAAACATTTCATTGGGGTGGCTTACATTTTCAGGGGTTTAGTTCATTATCATCATGGTGCAACATGGTGGCATGCAGGCAGACATGTTGCTGGAGAAGGAGCTGAGAGTTCTACATCTTGCAGGCAGCAAGAAGTGAACTGGGAAACAGGGTGGTATCTTGAGCATGTATGAGATCTCAAAGCCCACCTCCACAGTGACACACTTCTGCCAACAAGGCCACACCTACTCCAATAAGGCCACAGCTCCTACTAGTGCCACTCGCTTTGGGGGACATTTTCTTTCAAACCACCACACATACATATACATAAATACATGTACATCACACAGACACACACTCACACACACATACACACATACGTGTTTTTCGGTTCTTGGTCTCCTAGTCAATGAACTGAAAATAAACCATATCAATTTCCAGGAGGAGTCATATAATTTTATTTGGAGGAAAAGGGATTGTAGAGAGTGATACACTCTGGAGACCAACAGTGGCCACATGGGTGAGGATGCTGACGGGTTCTGATTAGGGCTTCCTTTTATGGCGTTCAAGAGCAAGAGTTTTCTTACTAACGGGGTGGTGAGGATGACTCTGTTTGAGTTGATAGATTAAGGTATATACTCATTTTTTCCACTGCACATGTCCCTTCCCATAATGCATCTGATTTTAATTACATGCCTGTCCAACTATACGTAGGCAAAGTGGTAAACAGGGAGCTCTCCCTAAAAGCTCACTTGAGGACCCAGTTTTGAACAGGTACCCCAAGCCAGGTCATGCCAGATCAGCCTTTCCATCCTTTGCAATGGAGATGTTGGGAACATGTGTGAGCAGAAAGAATCTAAATTTGACAGTTATTGATGGAAGAAAAAGGTATCCCAATGTCTTTTCTCAAGCTGGATTTCCCTAACAGTCCCTGTGCGTGTGTGTGTGTGTGTGTGTGTGTGTGTGTGTGTGTGTGTGTGTGTGTGTGTGTGTGCATATGCACGCATGCATGCGGGTAGAGGAACTGGACCACCAAGTACATTATTAGAAGAGGAGGAGATGCATACGTCAAAGCAGGCAGAGCGCTTATACTAAACTATTCCCTGTGCTTGCCTTTCTCACCTGGATGCTGTGCAGCCAAAACATGCTACCAATGAATCTAAAGTCAATGCTGGGGCAGGGCCCCACCTCACTTGCACTTTTCTAGCCCCAAACCAGAGTAGCTTGACTGTGAAGCACGACAATGCTTATCACTCCAGACTTGAATGACCACTTGTGGAGGGGAAGCAACTTCACTTGATCTAAGAACTCTGAACTGATAACTTCCGAGTGTTGTGACCTAACCACACAGCAGCAGCAATGCAACAACCTGGGTTGGACTTTAATAGACAAGATTTGCCCTAATTTGTACAGTAGAGACTGAGCAACTGGGAGTTCCAGATACAATGGCTCGTGCCAACCTCTCCGAACTGTATACCTGCCAATCTGTACTGCCCTCTTTCACATGGAGGAATTAGCATACAGATAAACTATATACAAGGACACTATGACAAGACAAGTACACCTCCCAAACTGAGTCCACCACAGCCTGTTTCCCTGTACTCCAGGTGACACTCTAATTACTGTCTAGCCTGTTGCCCTCTTGCACTATATTCTCCAAACTTCTTCCTGTTCTGGTCTGAGGGTGAATCACTGCTGCCAACCAAACACTCTAGTGAGATACCTTCCAGATTGTCTGAGTCAGCCAAATGAACCATCCTTGAAGAGGTTCTGTGTTCTGGAACCTGGCATCTGAACAGGTGGTCTCTGTTATGGAGCTTGGGCTGAGGAAGAGTGCTGTGAAATAATCCTCTTGTACACTGGAAATATTTGTCACTTGAATTGGTTTAATAAAATGTTGATTGGCCAGTAGCCAGGCAGGAAATATAGATGTCCAATGGCAGGGTGTCCAAATGGTGATGGGAAGAAGAAGGGTAGAGTCAGAGGAAATGCCAGCCAGTCTCCACGGAAGCAGGATGTGTAGAAAATGAGGTAACAAGCATAAGCCACATAGCAAAGCATAGATAAAAAGTATAAGTTAATTTAAATATAAGAGTTAGCTAGTAACAAGCCTGAGCTATTGATCTAACATTTATAAGTAATCTTAAGTCTTCATGTTGATTGAGAGCTCCCCCTTGGGGCTAGAGATCCAGATTTTATACCCTCCTCTGATCCCTGCCTCTGTGAGAGGAAAGGAGGCCTTCCCAAGCACTCCCAGGAAGTCAGTAAGTTCCACCAGAAGAGGCTGTTCTTTGGCGGGTAAGGATGTTCTCACAGTAACCCAAGGAGCACCCTTGAAACCAGGCCTCATTATCTGTCTCAAGGCCTAGCTCAATGCAAGAGAGAACATCTAAAACTAGATACACTAGCAGCTACAGGCTCCTTACAAACAGGCCTATTTAAATGTAAATTTGACATTTAGCCCAGGACTAGAAAAGAAGTAGTCTCAATATGTCAACTCTGGGAAGAAGGAGGATTAAATATTAATTCTTTGTATGGGAAGAGTTTTAATCTTGCTTTACTTTCAAACTTCTTGGTGCTCAGCCTCTTTACACTTTTTCTTTATGGAAAATGCGGGCTCTTTACTTGAATCTCACAGGCATCCTCTATTCCTCCTGGGCCTTCCCTTGAGGCCACAGGTAGTATGATTCAGTATAATTCCGTTGAAAGTGCATTTCCAACACTAGTAATTGGCAAGGGTGCTGGAGAGCCTGGAGATAATCCAGAAAGGAAAACACATCTTACAGTCTGAAAACAAACGTGTTCTTCCAAACAATACATAGGAGCACCCAGGAGCAGCTAGCAGCCCTCCTCCCCATGACACTGTGATTAAGCTCAGCACTTCACTGCAGGGTCTGAAACCACTGGCACTGAGCATCGTCTGGGTGGGAGGATGATAGGTCCAGGGGTGAGTGGATCTAAAAATACACAGATTTTGCCCTCTGCTAAAAAAGAAAGTTCAGCAGAAGTTGGTTTGGGAAAGGAGCTAATACAAAATTACCCCTCAGAGGTGAGCTTATTAGAAGAGAGAGCACTGTGACCACGGGAGCCATGAGCAGGCCTTGAGAGAGCTGTGACCACGGGATCCATGAGCAGACCTTGAGAGCGCTGTGACCACGGGATCCATGAGCAGACCTTGAGAGCGCTGTGACCACGGGAGCCATGAGCAGACCTTGAGAGCGCTGTGACCACGGGAGCCATGAGCAGGCCTTGAGAGCACTGTGACCACGGGAGCCATGAGCAGGCCTTGAGAGAGCTGTGACCACGGAAGCCATGAACAGGCCTTGAGGTGGGAAACCATTAAAAAGGGGCAGCAGTCATGTCATAGACAACACAGCTGGGCTTTAAAGGATAAGGCCAGCTGCCTTTTAAGTCCTGGAGAGGAGCTTCGTTGAGAAGGACAGCTTAAAGTGAAAGAGAGATTGCCACTCTGGAAAAGATAACTAATAGAAGAGGCCCCACAGAGAGCCCTCAGAGAAACCTTCCAAATAAAGGAAAATATCTGGCTTTTATGTCCTTGTAGGAGATAGCAGGAAGTCTGATACTACATTATTTAGTCTGGGTTAGCCCATGTGACGAGAAGAGCTAGGTACTAAGCTAAACCATAAATGGGGAAGGACAACTTAGCAGAGCATCTTAGCTCTCCCAGAGAGGAAACTGGGAGGAGGGGGCAGATTTATTCAAACTGTGGCATGTGGCTGCTTAGAGCAGCCATTGTCTTAAAGAGGTAGACCCTTTCTGAGCATGCTTTTCTTTCCCTCTTCCCAGAAACCTTGGGTGCCCTGACGCATCTCAGAAAGCAGAAAACAGCCCAGCAAGACTGAGGAAGCAAGCCCTAATTTGCATACTGGTAGTTAAGGGAACTGCTCCCCTGAAATTGTGTGGACCACCCTTTTCATAGTACAACAGGAGCGAGTCATGAAACGTGGGGAGTTTTAATTAAAACCAGCCTATTGAACTGAAGTTTGCCTTAAAAATAAAGCAAAGATTAATGGGAAATATCAAACCAAACTGTTTGTGTACAACCTATTGGGTCATAATTTATGGGAATAAGACAAAGAGAGCAAGATCATTACCTTAAAATAAATTCACTGCCTCTTGGGCTGAGGAAAATGGAAATAATAGAAACCCCAGGTCAGCTCAACCAGAATGAAATGCCGACCAGCCAGGTAGAGTCAATCAATCAACAAGAGTTCTCTGGCCTACCCAATGCCTCGGGGTACATCTTGGAGAAGACAGGAGGGAAAGGTCCTGACCTTACTCTGTGTTAACTGTCACAAGCACTGACATGGTGATTTGTCCCTGCTTTCTAAATGAGAAACCTGTGACCCAAAGGGACCAGGTGACTGGCCCCAGGCATACCCACCATCAGGGGATAGAAACAGAATTTATGCTGGGAAATTCGGCTCAAAACCCCCTCCTCCTACAACGTAGTATGAAAATTCCCTTGCAATCTAACCTTCTCAGTGATGGATAGGGCTGGGTGAGCCAAGGACAAAGCCTAAGCTGGGACACTGGGCTCAGGGGCTAGAAGATAGCTGAGCAACAATCCCGGATATCTGTGTTCTCATTCACAGAGCCCTCAACTGCTGTTCTCTGTGGTGATTAATATGTGTCAATGAGGGTAGCATGTTTTAGTGGGGCAGGCTGTGGTCATGTGCATGTGTGCATAAGTGCACATGTACACGCAGGTGTCTGTGCATGAATGTCAGAAGTCAATGTTGGCTGTTTTCTTCTAGTGTCTTCTACAATTGTCTGATACGCTTCTGGCTTTCAACCCCATCACAGTGGGCAAGAGGAAGCACAAGGCTTTTAAATGAATTTGGAAGTGAAGGCCAGGTAGACCAGGTAACCTCCTTGATTCTATATTTGCATGTGTATCATTTCCCCTGAGAGCCTCTGCAGGTAACAGCTGCTGGCTTGGGCCTTTCTGAGTTGTCTTGTCAGAGATGCTTATTCCATCACTCCCTACCAAAAGGAGATGCCCAGCCTTCTGAAACCCATATAAGTGTTCTCCCAGGATGCACTAGTGCAGAAGCATGTGTATGGTGTTAGCCCACATATGCATCCATGGTTGGCTCACATGTGTGTCCCTAGAGTGGGAGTCCCAGATACAGTATTCATGCTTGACTTGCATCTATGAAGGCATCATCTGATAGAGTATACTAGAACAGTTCACAGCCCACCAAACCTCATGGGGAGACAGAGCTTGGATTTGACTCTTTGCTTTTTCTGATTTCAGTAAGAATAGGGGTTTTCTCTTCTCAGCTCTTCACTCTCCCCAAAGTTGTCTCATAAGGTTACTATGAGACAATGATCTTGTACCCTGTAAAGATTTGTCACTTGTATTGGTCTCGTAAAACACTGATTGGCCAGTAGCCAGGCAGGAAGTATAGGCAGGGCGACCAGAATAGGAGACTTCTGAGAAGAGGAAAGGCTCAGTCCACAGTCATCACCCAGGTGCAGAGGACGCAAGATGGGAACACCTCACTGATAGAAGGTACCAAGTCATGTGGCTAACAGAGACAAGAATTATGGGTTAATTCAAGATGTGAGAGTTAGTTAATAAGAAGCCTGAGCTAATAGGCCAACCAGTTTATAATTAATGTAAGCTTCTGTGTGTTTCTTTGGGACTAAACAGCTGTGGGACTAGGCGGGACAGAAATGTCTGTCAACATAAGGTCATTGCCAATGAGCAGCATCTGTAAAGACATATGTTAAAGGAGCTAACATGGAGACACAGAGTGCAGCAGAGTACTTCCCACAGTGAGGGTGGGTCACATCCAATCACTTGGGCACCCTTAAAGACTACAGTTTCACAAACAGAGAATGCATCTAGCAGATGACTTTCCAACTAGAGAGGCAACACCTTCCTGAGTTCTTGGCCCTCCAGCCTGCCTACAATGCTGAAGGCACGTGAGCCTTCACAAAGGCATTGACAGATAATAGATGATGGATAGATGCATAGATAGATTATAGAAAGATTAAATATATAGATAAATGATAGTTAGATGATGATAAAGATGCATAGATAGATAGATGATAGATAGATAGATAGATAGATAGATAGATAGATAGATAGATAGATAGATTGATTGATGGACGGATGATGGATGGATGGATGGACGGATGGACGGACGGACAGACAGACAGACAGACAGACAGACAGATAGATAATGGAAGATTTCAGATAGATAAAAGATGCTGAATGACAGACAGATGTCTGTATTCTGATCCCCACACCGGAACCCTGGCTAATATAAGCTTTGTAGGTAGAGGAATTTAAGAGTAACTGGTGATGACGTCTGGCTCTTGAGACTAAGGTCTCCTATTTCCCTTGTGGGTCTTTACTAAAACAGAAGAGATGCTAGACTGAGGCCATCACAAGCAGAGGACAGACTGAAATGCACAGAGCTGGGGCTGATGACAAAGGGGTTGTCCCAGACTCTAGTTATCCTGCCAACACTTTGATTTCATCCCAGGGATGGATGAGCAACTCCAGACTACTGGAGTGCAGATCTGAAAGACACCTTTCTGTTCTTATATCCCTCCCAGCATGTAATGCTTACTACGGCATCCTCAGGAAGCTGCTTCAGCGATCCTTCTCAGAGCTGACCTCCGCTCTGAGCATTGCCTGGTGTGGAGCAAGCTGGTGTCTGTTGTCAGGCAAAGGGTTGCGAGGTACCCCAGGACCCAACAAGAAGTAAGATTCAAACGCCTCCCAGTAGTGGAGTGAATGAGCTCCTCATAAGCAAAACAGAGCACGCAGGCAAGGAAAGTGATCAGCTCACACAGCAACGTGGACTGAGAGAAGCCACACACAGGCTCTTGTAGTGGCATTTCAAATGTATTTTAATAAATAAAAAATGCCCAAAGATCTGAGAGTAAAACAGTCCCATTGGTCAGCCTTACAGACTAGACTATGGTAACACACATCTTTAATCCCAGTAGCCACAATGAAACATACCTTTAATCCCAGTAGTCACACTAGTTGCCATAGAAACTGGGAAGTGCCCACCTTTAATCCCAGCCCTAGAGAGGAATATAAAGCAGGGGGAAGTCGGCTCTCAGTCGAATTTGCCTTCTGAGATTCCAAGAGGCAGGTTCCCCATTTTCAGACTGAGGTGGAGGTAAGAGCCAGTGGCTGGCTGTTTTGCTTTTCAGATCTTCATGTTGAACCCCAATTTCCGATCCGAGTTTTTATTAATCGTGCTTCAGGCTCTTACCCACACTAGCACCCCATTGTCAGGTTGAACCTGACAGTCCATACATTCCAGAGGAGGGGAGTGTTGATTGAGGAAAGAAACAGACAAGAGACAACAGATAGACTCGGGAGGGTACCAGTGAATACTGTGACCTGCCTCAAGTTCATTATTCAAAGTTCTTATATACCCCAATCCAAAAGGGGGGAAGTCAAGAGACTTCCTTGCCATGATACACAGAACAAACAAAGTAATTCCCTCCACACAACTCCAAACATCAAGTAACCACACCCTAGAACAAAACATCTTTTCGTTTAGGCAGAACATCCTGTAACCACACCTTAGGTCAAGCATCCTGTCTTATAACCTTGAAGGATCAAGGGTAGGTCTGAACTCTCTGACCTTTAGTCAAGAAGGAACGTATCCACTTCTGGGGGCCCACACATCCCATGAGTTTTTCCCTTGAGCTCCTGTACCCCCTTTCCTTCCTGAACAGGACTGACCACTACAGCAACTTCTTTCAGTCAGCAAGGAGGGGGACAGAAACACAGCTCCCGACTGTCACCCTTAGCAACCTGAGTGAGGCCTTTCTGTTGTTTTTAGAGACCTGACTCAGGCCAAAACAAGGTTCCTGGCCTTAACACCAAAAAGAATTTCAGAACTAGCCAGAATAGTGAGACAAATTTGGAAGTTTTATTAAATATAAAGCCTATAGGTCAGAAGAAAGTGAAGCACATCCAAATGAAGTAGGTGTTTCCCAGGGGAGAAAGGAGAAAAGCAAGACATATCTAAGTGTGGCTATAAGCTCTTCAAGGGAGAGTCACACTAAATACCTTAGCATTGCCTGTTATATAATTAACATGCATACCCTTTCCAGTGGCTTTCAGGTTCCATCTAAAAAAGCATAAGAGAACTTTTTCTGTTCTCCCTCTCCTCCTCTCTTCCCTCTGTCTTTAAATGATATGTAAGGTGGCTCCAGAGGTGTCTTACATGGAGTTTATAATCTGAAAAGTTAAAGCCAGACGCTACCAGGGTTGCACATGATGTTTAGGAGATGCCCTTTTCCTGTATATAGGATTTGTGGTTGGTGGCTGGGAAGGGAGAAGGGTGTCCAGCAGTCGCTAACTGTGCTGAAGCTCTTGCTTCTGTGCTGATAAGAAGCTTCAGGCGGATTCCAATGTGAGAGGCTTGTGTCTGCTTTTCTCTCCTGACTTGCCCCAGCTTTGTGGTCCTATACATCTTGTGGTCCTATACATGTGTTCTTATTAAACCCAGAGCTAAGAGCACCCCGGAAGTCCTACCATCCATTGGGGATGAAGAAGACTAGGGCTCCAAGCAAGCACAGCTGCCTGTGGGGCATCATCTGAGCAGCTAGGATGAACTCATATGGGTGTCACAGAATCTCATTACTTTATCAAGTCTTTTGGTGGTGCTGGAGAGGCAGGACAGTCCAATGAGACGTGCCAGCAGCCCATCTCGTCCTGACAACAAGTGGAAGCTGCTGAGAATCGTTCAGAAAAGCATGTGCATTGTAGAAAAGAACGGCTCCTCCATACTGTAGCTATGGAGAAGTCACGGCTACATCTGTATACACCTGCCATGCTCTCAAAGGTGATGTCTGCCTCCAAGGAGACAGACCACACATATAAACTGATACCCTCAGGTACACATACAGGCCTATTCCCTGACAAATGCTCATAAGAACTAAGAACCCCAGAGCCTCCATGAATGGAGTGGATGAGAAGAGAATGGATGAGTGGCAATGGTCAGCGCTGGGATGGGATAAAGCAACAGCATCAGAGATTACAATTCCATAGCAATGTGGAGGGCGCCCATGGAACCACAGTGAAGGGAGCAGAACAGCACAATGGCTGCTCACCTAACTGAAGAGAGATGCAAAACTGCAGGGTCAAGAGTGGGGACAATGGTCACATCTCTGTGGTGTCAGAGTGGGGATAATGGGTCACATCTCTGTGGTGTCAGAAGTGGGGATAACGGTCACATCTCTGTGGTGTCAGAAGTGGGGATAATGGTCACATCTCTGTGGTGTCAGAAGTGGGGACAATGGGTCACATCTCTGTGGTGTCAGAAGGGGGGATAATGGGTCACATGTCTGTGGTGTCAGAAGTGAGGATAATGGGTCACATGTCTGTGGTGTCAGAAGTGAGGATAATGGGTCACATCTCTGTGGTGTCAGAAGTGGGGACAATGGGTCACATGTCTGTGGTGTCAGAAGTGAGGATAATGGGTCACATGTCTGTGGTGTCAGAAGTGAGGATAATGGGTCACATGTCTGTGGTGTCAGAAGTGGGGACAATGGTCACATCTCTGTGGTGTCAGAGTGGGGATAATGGTCACATCTCTGTGGTGTCAGAAGTGAGGATAACGGTCACATCTCTGTGGTGTCAGAAGTGGGGACAATGGGTCACATCTCTGTGGTGTCAGGAGTGGGGATAACGGTCACATCTGAAGGTCAAAGAAGACACAGGACATGGAAACACCCTTCAGAGATCGTGAATATGATGGTATTTTTTTCCTTTAAAAGTACCAGGAAAACTAAAAAGAATAAAACCAGGGGAATCTTTGCACAAAGAAAAGATAAATGTAATAAATTCTTTACTTTTCTTTTTGCTGTGACGAATGTAACTTAAGAAATGGATTTATTTGAGGTCACAGTTGAAAGGCACAATGTATTACGGTAGGGGAGGCATGGTGGCAGGAGCACGAGGCGTCTGGTCACATTGCACGTGCCGTCAGGAAGCAGAGAGAATGCTGGTCCCTGCCCACTTTCTCCTTTGTATTTGGTCCAGGACCCAACCCATAGAAGTGTGGGCTTAGGATGGGTCTTCCCATCTTGATTAGCTTAGAAAAATCTCTCAAAGAGACACCTATAAGCTTGGTTCTTCAGTAAATTCCAAATCCTGCTTTACTGACAGTGAACATTAATCATCACATATAAAAACTGTAAGAAAACTGAAGATACATCAGGGAGGTCTAAACACGGAGGGAGGTAAGTGGCTGCAGGTGGACTCTAGTCTTCCTCTGATGCAACTAGTTTTCTCCTTAGGTGGAGACAGCAGGTTCCTCCCAGCTCTCCCTTGCTGCCACCAGCAAAGAAGCTATATTCTCTAGGTCCTTACTGAAAGTCTTCAGTAAAACAGAAATGGTCCAGCTTGGATAAGCACACCAGTTACAAATGAGGAACAGGGACAAGAGGGCTTATAGGAATCCTGAGCCAAGGACAGCCCTCAGAACAAAAGGGCATTCACTTGTTTAGATGAGGCTTGCCACCATCATACGCAGCCTCACTGTGGAGGGATCTGGCCATGTTGGCGCCCACCATGGTCATCTGCCATCTATCATCTCAGCATTCATCCATAAGTGCCCACTGTGATTTAAAAACCAAAACACCCTGGCAAAAGCAACTTAGAGAAGAAAGGGTTTATTTCCAGGTTACAGTCCATCATGGCTGGGAAGTTGTAGTCAGGAGCCTGAAGCAGCAAGTCACCTCAACAGCCAAGGTCAGAGAGGACAAATGCATGCATGCTCAGAACAACAAGCTCCCTCTCCTCTTATACAGTCCAGAGCCCAAAGCCCAATGATGCCACCTACTTTCAAGCTGCATCTTCCCATATCACTTAAGGCAACCTAGACAGTCCCTCGCAGACATGTCCGCAAGCCAATGAGAATTATACACTCCCTCCTTGAGACTCTTCCCAGGCAACTCTAGGGTGTGTCAAGTTCACCTGAGGGAAAAGGAGGGGCTTACCCTCCTGTACATTCAGAAGTCTTCGACTCCCGCCAGCCCCTCACACCTGCGTGGGTGCTGTCTCCTTGCTGTGCTGCGTGGGTGCTGTCTTCTTGCTGTGCGCACTCCCAGGGACTCCTGGAAACTGCACAGGCTCTGGACAGTGAGTTTATCTAGGGCTGACACACAGTATTATAAAACTCTGTTCTAACCAGAAATCTTCCCAAATCTTGCTCCCTCCCAACGTTTTGCAAACTGTCACAAACCCGGGGATTAGGATGCAAGTAGGGCAGATGAGTGATGGACTCTTGATTGCCCACACTTTGCCTAACAGGGAAAGCCATGCACAGTTTCCTGGATCTCCTAGTCCTCAGGAGTCTCACTCCATCCTGACAATGAGCTGCCCATAGCTGGCTCCCATCCTCGGCTCCCCAGCTCTGACTCAAGTCTCCTGCAAGCAACTGCCTCATACACCAACCACAACAAAATCCCAGTCCACTCCACAGAAGAGCTGACCTGTGCATGGTTCTTGGGAAGCCAGCCCACCTCAGCCAATAACCATATGTTAAACCACAGTGGACCATGCCTCCCTCTTGTTTCTTTACCCACAATGCTGGGGAGATAGGTAAGTGTACTCATAGCTTTCCAGTGCATGCTGGAGATTTGAACTAAGATCCTTATGCTTTCACAGCAATTATTCTTACCCACTGAGCCCTCTCCCTGCCCCCAACTTTACTATTAGATCCTATACTGCTCTGTAGAATTATCCACGTTTCCACATGTGTGACCTCTATTCTGTCCATCTCTCAGTGAACAGGTGTGCCATGGTAAAGAACCCTTGCCTCCAGAAGTCCCTGCTTTGAGCGGTGGTGGCCATTGATTGCACCATCTTCTAGGGCCAAGGGAGCAGAGAGCCCACAGCCTTTACAACGCCTGCAGGTAAACTTGGGCTCAGCTTCAGTCGGGCACAGCACCGATTTCACAGGGTCCAAACTCAGCACACAGCAGGAAATTCATGCCCCCAAAATGGATTGCTTTTCTGGAGCCATAAAATTAGCCTCAGCGGGGAAAATTTTCAACTCCACTCTCCAAACATAATGATCTATGCTCTTTACAAAAGAAAGGCTAGAACACAGTCTTGACTTCCCAGTGTGATTTAAATCTCAGTTTAGTTTTAACCCAGGCAAAATAAATAAATAACAACCCACCAGGGAACTGTTGAAGAATGGCTTTCCTCCCCTCCCAGCCCAGAAGCTGAGCGGGGCAGGGCTGTAGTGTGGAGCAACCTTGCTTGGTTTTCTCTGTCTAGGGTCAGTTCCTGGGGATATCTCAGAATCATGGATGCCCATGGCTCTCCCTGTGGCTGTCATCAGTCCAGCTTTCACAGGCCACAGCGCCCTGCAAACGGGATTGATCTCTGTGGCTAAGCTTCTGTCCTACTTTGCCTTTTGTCGCTGTGATAAAGCAACTTGAGGAGGAAGGGGTTCGTGTCATCTTATGGGTAGTGTTCTTTACTGAAGGAAGCCATGGACAGAACTCAAGGCAGGAACTTGAAGCCAGAACCATGGAGGACCACTGCTCACTGGCTTCTTCTACCTGGCTGACTCAGATAGCTTTCTTACAAAGCCCAGGCCCAACCACCTAGGGACGGTACCCCCACACACAGTGGGCCAGGCTCTCCCATATTAATTATCAACTAAGAAAATGCTTCTCAGGCCTGCCCACAAGCCAATCTGATCAAGATAATTTCTCAGTTGAGGTTCCATCTTTCTGATGTTTCTAGGTTGTATCTAGTTGACAATAAAAACTAACCAATATAGAGAACAGAGACGAGCCATGTCTATGGCTTTCTAGCAAGAAGGCCCATCCTGAGATGCTGCTAGGCATTAATAAACCAGCCTAGCTTCACTCACTGTGTACAGATGGTCCATCCCCCTCCAGTGCCAGTTCAGAGTCACCTTCCCCAACCTCAGACAAGTGGCGAGAAGAGCAAGCCTTTGGCAAACTTTCCAGGACAAGGAAAAAAGTGTGTAGGGCCCCATGAATGCCACAGGTACAGTGACCAAGAAAGGGCTCACCTTCCAAATATCTGTACCCAGCACCAAGCATACACAGACAAAGTGGCCTCCCCCAGCCCTGGAAGTAGGCCACAAGCAAAGGGTTATCCTTTCTGAAGAAGTGTGGCACCTACAGATTCCATCGAGACCTATGATTTCATTAGCCATGTGCTTGTCCTTCAGTGGAAATAAAAAGTTGGGAAAAAGAGGGAACTGAGCAAAATAAGAAAGGGAAAGTGAAACAAACCAGTAAAATTCTAAATATTAGAGTTATCAGAAAGTGACAGACAAAATGATAATAAAATTTACATTAAAAATTAATTACCAGATTACCAAAAAAAGTTTACATTAAAACTAGCAGAATAGTCTGATTTTTATTGCTGTAACAAAGTACTTGAGGCTGGATAATAGATAAAAAAATGTTACTATTTAGCTCAGAGCTTAGGAAGTTGGCATTCCAGTTTTGGGCAGCCCCATTTATTTAGCTTTAATTGAAGGCCTTGTGGGGCATGGCATCATGATTGGAGTGGGTATGTAAGGAGAGACACAGCTAGAAAGGAAGCCAGAAGAGGATTCAGGGTGAGCTTTGCTCTTTTGTAACTCATGAGTACTAACTGGGGTCCCACAGGAGCTACCTGAATCCCTTCCACTGAGTCTCTTAGAGGTCCACCCATCTCAAAGCCATATCACTGGGTACCAAGCTCCCAGCGCCAGCACCCTTGGAAGACAAGCCCCATACCAAGCACAGCACTAGGAACTCAATGAGTAGCTGTTCAACAGAATGATGAAGATCAGAGGAATGGCTCAGGGGTAACATGCTTCCTCTTCATCCATGAGGACCTGAGTTAGAATACCGAGCACCAATATAAAAACTGGGCATGGTGGTACATGCCTGCAACCCCACAGCTAGGAAATGAGCAAAGACAGGAGGACCCACATGGCTTGTTGGCCAGCTAGTCTATCCAAAATGGCAAGTTCCGGGTTCAGTGAAAGACCCTTTCTGAAACATAATGTAGAAAGTGATAGAGGAAGAAAAGTGATGTTGACCTCTGACCTCCTCACCTGCAAACACATTAACATATAGACTCACACAGACACCACACACATAAATAAATAGACAAGTAAATAAATAAACTGTGAACTGTAGAACAAAAGAAAACATCTAGACTGAAGAACCGAAAGTGAGGAAGCCTGAAATGGCTAAGACACAGAGACAGAAAAGCTCAGCCTGTGGGACCGGAGTCCCAGAAGAGAGGGGGTGGAGGGATAGGGAGAGCCAAAATTTGAAAAGCTAATAAAAAAAGAATTTTCAAACTACGATGACAAATTTCAAACCACCGACTCAAGACAGCAACGCCTAAGGACATAAGTGTAAAGATGCTGAAAGTCAAAGAGAAACTGTCGGGAAGCTGATAGGAAAAAATAATTGCCTTTCAGCAGAGCTGTGGTAGAGATATTAGAAAGCTTCTCTTGAAGCAACAAAAGCCAAAGGACAGGAAGAGAACCTTCAGGGTGCAGAAGGAAGTGGCAGCCCACTGGCTTGCACTCAGGAAAAGCCCTGAAAAACAAAGGCAATACAAAATATGTTCACAAAAAAAAAAAAGAGAATAGTCTTCAGGAAGCCCATCCCAGATGAATACTCAATTTCTCTGGCAAAACTGAAAAAAAAAATGAAGGAATAAATCGGAAAGGTAACTGTGCAAGAAACTCTAAATAAATCTGAATTCTTGTCATTTAACAACATTGTTAAATATTAAAAATGACAACATGTAGGACAATATCACAAAAGCTGGGAGGAAATAAGAAAAGAATTAGTGTCTAAGGGCCAATCATTCTCAGAAACTCTAAACATGAACTTAACTCACTGAACTTAGAGTTCCTAACTGTAACTGCAGGTGTAGTCCCTCTCCTTTCGTAGGACGGTTATCACACATACCCAGCGTGTGAACAAGTGGAGGAAAGTGGGGTGGGTTTAAAGTTTGAAAAAGGGGGCCTAGGAAAAGAAAAAATGGAAAATGACTGATGTAAAAACTATATGAGCAACCGAGGTGAATAACCAACTGCTCAGAACAGGACCCCAATGACAGATGTGGGTACCAAACAGAGAGGTGATCCCCATGATCCCGATGACAGGTGTGGGTACCAGAGAGGTGATCCCCATGATCCCGATGACAGGTGTGGGTACCAAACAGAGAGGTGATCCCCATGATCCCGATGACAGATGTGCGTACCAGAGAGGTGATCCCCATGATCCCGATGACAGGTGTGGGTACCAAACAGAGAGGTGATCCCCATGATCCCGATGACAGATGTGGGTACCAAACAGAGAGGTGATCCCCATGATCCCGATGACAGGTGTGGGTACCAGAGAGGTGATCCCCATGATCCCGATGACAAGTGTGGGTACCAAACAGAGAGGTGATCCCCATGATCCCGATGACAGATGTGGGTACCAAACAGAGAGGTGATCCCCATGATCCCGATGACAGGTGTGGGTACCAAACAGAGAGGTGATCCCCATGATCCCGATGACAGATGTGGGTACCAAACAGAGAGGTGATCCCCATGATCCCGATGACAGATGTGGGTACCAAACAGAGAGGTGATCCCCAATCTGTAGTGTAGTGAGCAGTCATGTGACGGGGGTGTCTCCCTCCCTGGGAGTGCTGTGTAAACAACACACACTTCTTTATCTAAGTGTCAAAACTCCAGCACTCAGTAGGACGTGGACTCGCAAATTCAGTACTGTAGAGAGGCTGCAGGAGACAGTGGGAGCGAGTTGGGATGAGAGAGCAGTGTGGCTCAGCTGCCTTACAAATCCAAGAAAAACTCCTATGCATTTGGAGAGTAAACAACACTTAATGATTAATCCACGAATCAGAAAAAAAAACATCACAGTGCAGACATTTAAATGCTTTGGACCGATAAAAATAAATGACAACAGTAAAGCTTGTGAGATATAGCCAGGTCCTCTCAGAGAGAACTCCACAGCCACAAGTGTAAGAAGCTGAAACTAATAACCCAAATATCCTGCTGTAAGAGACCAGAAGGTGAAGAAAGCACAGTGGAATGTAGCAGAAATAAGAACAATAGCAAAATCTCTTCTAAAGGAAGCAAATGTGTGATACAGAAGACCAGCAGCATCAGCGCTCTTTGGCTCCTAACCAGACTTCACTGTTGGAAAGAGGCTGGCCGTTGGAACAGGGTGCGGGACACGTAGAGGAAAAACTGGCTGGGGGCTGGAGAGATGGCTCAGAGATCAGAGATGGCACTGGCTGCTCTTCCAGAGGTCCTGAGTTCAATTCCAGTAACCACATGGTGGCTCACAGCCATCTGTAATGAGATCTGGTGCCCTCTTCTGGTGTGCAGGCATGCATGCAGGCAGAACAGTATATACTAAATCATCTTTTATAAAAAATCGATTATTTGGAACTCTGGTGCCTTATGACCAATCAAAAGTGTCCCTGCCTAGTCTTCTAATGAGTGGACACTAGACAGTTATCACGTAGATGCACACAACTCTGGTCACTGAGTCCTACACTTAGGATTGGAAGACAGGTCAACTTAAATGTTGTCACTAACAAGGACATACTGAGGTTATTTTTGTGGGCATTAGCATGTTACGTAAGCAAGCCTTTTGACACATTATTTTTATTGTGTGTTTATTTATTTACTCATTCATTCATTGATGAGGTGGGGTGCTTGTATCATGGTGCACAGATGGAGGTCAGAGGACAATTTGTAGGACTTGATTTCTCTGTATCCACCATGTGCGTCTCAGAGATCAGATTCTGGTTGTCTGTCTTGGCAGCAAGTGCTCTTACTGGTGAGCTACCCCACTCACCCTTGATATATTAAATTGTTTAAGTAAAACAAGCTTAGATCATAATCAACTCCAGGGTCTCTAAGTCTACCTGAATCGGACTGCCTATTCTCAGTGCCTTCCTGCACTGGGTTCCTAGGACAGAAGACAGGCCCAGAGCTAAAACACTGGTTGTTTTGCATGCTAGTATCTTTTCTCCCAGCACAACATTCCTCTCTCTATTTGGGTTCCTACACCATTATTTTTCTTTTATAATAGACACACCCCACATCTGTCCCCCTTTCCCCTGGGTTCTCTGGTTGTTCTGTGCTGGCCACCACAGACTGTGGTTTCTCTTGGAGACAGCTACTCACTACCGTGCATGCAGTACATTTGTTAGAAAACTCCTTGCGGTAAGTGAACAGCAAGCGGCAAAGCAGCACTTGTAAGTACCCTGACTGAAAGCGGAAATCTGCCGCAGACCCTCTCGTCCCCAATGGCTTTCAGAGGAGTGTTTGTCACAGCAGGAAACAGAACAGGACAGTGGTGTCTGGAATCAGAGCCCTGAGGGACTGAGGCAGGAAGGTGGAGAGTTTAAGACAAAGCTGGGCTACAGAACAAGATACAGCCCCAAATGGAGGAGAAGAAGCAGGAGGAGGAGCAGGAGGAGGAGAAAAGAAAAAAAATGCAAAATATGGTGAATTAAAATTCCATAGCATAGCTGAAAAATCAAACAGCTTTACAATTAAAACTCCACTAGTGTAATCCAATTCATTAGCAGATTAAAGACAGAATTATATTCTCATCGTAACAAATATAGAGAAAGGACATTGTATAAAACTCAGTGTCTTTAAAGGGAAATCAAATTCAGCAAAGCAGAAACAAAAAGCAACCTTCTTAATCTAATAACCCACACACACACTAAGCACAGATCCGCCTGGCCTCTCTCTGGGAGATCCAGCTGCTGCTTTCAAACTGGACATATGCCTTTTGGAACACTCATGCCAACACTCAGAGTTGGTTAATGAGTCTCCAAGGGTCTCTTCCAGGTACCAGCAACCCTGGCATAGTTTTCCTGTGCATAATAACCTACTTGGCACCTGCTATCCCCAGCTTGTTTGTCACATTCTGAGGGCACTGCCTGCAGGCTCCTGCCCTGCTGGGAAAGCAGAGGCTGGAATCAGACCAGCCAAGATCTTCCTCCATCTCTGAGCACATGTAACCTCACAGTCCCCACTGAGCTGGCAGGGCTGGGGTGGTCTTTGTAGGATCTAATGCAGAGTGTCTGCTCAGCTACCAAATACACAGTTCTCAAGAGGATAAAGGTGGGTGTCAGGAAGTACCTGCCCTGGGCTGTGAGACCTGGAATGCTGGGCTGCAATTCAGTCATGACCTTGGACTCCCTAAGCCTGTCTCTACAGCCTTCCTCACAATGCAGTGGTTCCCTCTCACTAAAATATCCAGGAATTCTTCATAGAGCAGTTCCATAGCAGACCCCATGAGCAAGATGAATTTATGTGTGGATCCTAAGTCTACTGAAAGCATAAGATATTAAAATAGCTTTAAGGTTTGTCCTTATTCTTACCCTAAAACCTCTTTTGGAACACAGATATGGATATGGACATGATCATAGATAGATATGGTAAATTATAGATAGATAGATAGATAGATAGATAGATAGATAGATAGATAGATAGATAGATAGATGAGAGAGAGAGAGAGAGAGAGAGAGAGAGAGAGAGAGAGAGAGAGAGAGAGAGAGGATGTAAGCATTGCAGCTCCGAGGGTGGTGAGATGGGGTCAGGTGAAGAGGGTCAGCAGTAACCTTAAAAACCAGGGCTGGGGTATCTCTGACTCCAAGAGTACCCAGAGGGGTGCTGGACACTTAATGGTCACTTCTTTGGATTTAGGGAAACATTTACACTGATCAAAGAGGAAACTTACCCAATTGCTTCTGGTGGATGGGTGCTGAGTGGTTGGTAAACTGGAAGGTGTGTCTGTTGCCAGTGGACTGGAGATGAGGGACAGGGTCCCACTGGCACCAGGAGAGCCCATCCAAATCATCCAAGTCACCTTACCAAATGTAGGTGTTACAGATAGGAGGAAATCCCGGCAGTCAGGAGCCAAGGGAATACCAAAGTCACTGTAAACAGAGCAAGCAGCTTACTGCTCTGCTCCAGAGAAAGGCTTCCCCAAGGCAAGTGTGACAACTCTGCTCCTTCAGGCGAAGGTTTTCCCAGTTGTCACAGCTCTGCTCTGGTCCCTCCAGTGAAGAGTTACAACTCTGATCAGGTCTCCTGAGGTGTAACAACTCTGCTCCCCTGGGGGAAAGTTAATAAACCAAAAATGGGGGAATGTGGGGTAAAAAGGGCCAAGGAAAGAACACCCTGCCCCTGGCTTGACCCAAGACCTGGACCAAGGAAAAACACCTGGCCCTGACCCCAGAATTAGGAATTGAAATCCTGCCAATCCCTGAGCTTGCCCCACAGGCAGCCTGCAGAATCCCACCAATCCCTGAGCTCAAAATCCCACTAATCCCTGATCTTGCCCCAGAATCAGGGTACAAAACCCACCAATCCCAAGCTACCCTGGAGAAGCTACACACACACACACACACACACACACACACACACCAAGAAACCCTATATAAATTCTGTACTCTGTTCAGTTGCTGCTGCTTCTCACCCTAGAGACAGCCACCCTCCTGGATTTTTCCTTCCAATAAACCGCTTAAGTGAAGTTTGTTGTGTGGTAGGACACTTCTGCCAGAGTAGAGGCCAGCTGTAACAACTTTCTCCTGAGTGGAGCAGAACTGTAACCTTCAGGCTGGGGAAACTTCCCCTCAGCTGAACAGAGCTGCAACACTCCAATCTCCGCAACATTTGCTGTCAGGTATTGTCCTCATGGTAGCCATTTTGACCCCGTGAGAAGGAATGTTAGCATGGTTTTGGTTTGCCTCTCCCAGATGATGGCGGATTTTAGGCATCCTTCTTGTATTTTTTGGTCACTTGTTTGTCTTCATTTGAAAAGTGTCCGTTCAACTCATTCATCCATTTGTTGATTGGATTGTTTGGTTCTTGGTGATTTTTTTTAAAAGAGTTGTTTGTTTTGTTCCAGTGGCTGGGCCTCAGCTCTTACTGCCTGTTGCCCCAGTCCCTTTTTTTGTGCTCTTTATCTTGAAACACGGTCTCACTAAGTTGCCACGCTGACCTTGTGTCTGTGACTCTACTACATCAGCCTCCTGAGTAGTTGGGATTGATTCTAGGCCAACTCTACCAAACCTTGGGTTCTCCACAGATTCCAGCTTTTAACACCCCATCCTACACAGTAGGAGACAATGATGTTCTCCCACTCTCTAGGCTAACTCTCTATTCTAATCACTATTTCTTTGTTGTATATAAGCTTTTTAATTTCATGCAATTCTGTCAACTGTTGAGACTTTTTCCTATTGAAATCCTTTGCAGAAAGCCTTTGTCTATGCCTCTATCTTGAATTAGTTTTCCTATCAGTTTCAAAATCTTGGATTTTTCCATAAGGTCTTCAAAGCATTTTGAGTGGGTTTTTTTGTTTGTTTACTTTTGTACATACTAAAAGATAGGGACTGAGTTTTAGTCTCTACCTGTGGATAGCCAGTTATCTCAGTACTACTGGATAAAGAGATTCTTTTTCTCTGATGTAATTTTTGGGTGCGTTGGTCCACAATTAGATGTCCATGAGTGTGTGTTTATATCTGGGTCCTCTATGAATGCTGTGTGGTATATATCTTTCTTCATCCATGTATCAGTGGACACTTAAACTCTTTTCATGTTTTCTTGCTGTTGTGCTGAGACGAGATCTCACTATGCAGGCTAATCTAAAACTCTCCGTGCCCTTGCCCCATGTATTGGGATTGCAGGAAAGTGCCACCATGCTCAACTGCTTTCATATCTTAATTCTTACACATATGCTACAAGAAACATTGAGGCATAAATGCCTCACATAGCGATTCCAGCTTCTTCAAATATGGAACCAGAAGTGGGGGTGCCAGACCACATGATAGCTAGTTTAGCTTCCATGGAGAGGCTCCACACTGTTTTCCAAAATGGTTGTTCTATTCTACATTACCACCAAGAATCCACAAGGTTTTCCTTTCTCTTACCTCTTCACCAATTTATCGTCCATCTTTTTAATAATAGTAGTATTTAATTGTATCATATATGATATATAATTGTAGAATATGTACTTATTATATAGATATAGTATATAATTGTGGTTTTAATTTATTTTAATTCACTCAAATGCACTTTTCCCTTAGTGAGGATGAGCATCTTAGCGCTCCTACAGTGAGATGGGACCCAGAACATGAGATTCTGGCAGCTCCCAGGCCGGCTAACTTGGCAGATGCAATGTCAAACAGGAGACCCTGCCTCCAACGAGGTAGAAGGCAAGAGTTAACATACATGCATACTTGCCTGTGCATGTGTGCAGGGGCAGAGGAACAGAGAAGGAGAAGGAAGAGGAACTGTGGAGAAAGTAGAAGAAAAGAGAAGGAAGTTGTTGAAACTGTTTTCTGTAATTTTCCACCTGATATTTTCAGACCTTTCTTAACACATAAGTAAGGCTGTTGAGAGTAAAACCACAGGCAAGGAAAGGCTACATTGCTTGTCTTGTAAGTTCACACCTTATCACATATTATTTCCTCTCTGACTGTGGATTGACGTCGTTCTATGGTTTTCTTACAGTTTTGTTTTGATGCAATTCCAATTTTCTGGTTTTGCTTTTCTTGAATGTGCTCTGAGGGAATCCAGCCCATGAAATTATTACCCAAACAACATCATGGGGATCCTCCTCTGTATTGCTTCCAAGAATTTCTTTTAACTTACTGTATTTTTAATTTTGAAATGTTATAGATTATATATTTAATTGATAACATATTTAGTTGATAACATATCTTTAAAAAGGGATACATTTTGTAAGTTTGAACTTATTTTTAATCTACACAAATATTTATACATTTTCCCTTTTTATTTTTATTTTTTTCTCTTTTCTTTTTATTTATGCTCCCAAGAACTTTTACCTTTACAGGCCAGGCAGTTCAATCTTTATACCTTTTTAGTTGGTTCTTATGAGTGGTGTGAGATAAGAGGCCAACATTGTTCTTTTACATATGGCTATCCAATATTCCCAGCACCACTTATTGAAGATTATGTTTTCTCATTGCCTGTTTTTTGTTTTTGTTTTGTTTTGTGTGTGTGTGTGTGCATGTGTGTGTGTGTTTGACATTTATGTTAGAAACCAATTCACTATAAATGATTTATGACCAAATTGTACCTTGTTTCATTGGTTCACATAGCTTTTTTTCATTCCAGAAGAAGGTTGGGCTTGGGAGTTTGTTTTTATTTTTGTGGTTTTTGAATCAGGGTGCCATATAGCCCAGGTTGACTTTGAACTTTCCATGTAGCCACGAATGATGTTGAGCAACCAATACCCCTGCCTCCACCTCTCTGACGCTGAGATCATAGGCATGAATTATCACACCCAGTTCTTTGTGGGGCTGGGATGGAATCCAAGGCTTCATACATGCTAGGTGAGCACTTTGCCTACTGAACCACATCCTCAACTACCATGCTGTTTTAGTTACTGCAGTTTTGTGTACATTTCAGAATGAGACATTGTGATTCATCTAGTTTTATTGGTTTTGTCCAGGAATGCTTTGACTATTCAAGGATCTTTTGTAGTTCTGTATGAATTTTGAGATTGTTTTTCTATTTCTTTGGGGACAAAAAAATAACAACAAAAAAAGTCAACGGTCTATGACTATTCTGCCCTGAATGTGGTAGAGATCATCTGAGGGGAATAAAAGCATTATTTTTGGAATGATTGAATTGAATCTATAGACTGTATCTAGGAAACATGGGTGTCTAAGCACAATCAGTTCTGCAATCTATAAAACATGTCCTACACTTCTGATGTCCTTTATCTGTCCTCAATTTTGTACTTGGCCTTTCATAGTCATAGTCAATATTTTTCAATGAATAACTGAGTGAATTAACCAATCAACCCATCTATCCATCAGGCAACCACAAGAAGTACAGTCCACCATCTGGTGAGGCAAGATCAACAAGCCAAGTGTAGCTGTGAGCTCCTCGCTCCTGACTGTGGACTCAAATTAAGAAAAAGAAATTACAGGATAGGATGGGCTACTTTTGTTTAACCTTAGGTTATTTGTCCTTCCCCAAAATTTCACAAAGGCAACTAGAAAACCGTTCATCTTCTTAGAGGATAAAGCAAAGCTCATCCGGCATCTAACATGAGGCATCACCGTTAACAGGTTCATTTTAATGTCAACTGATCTTCCTTCCACATAGAGGACTCGTCTGCCAGCTCAGCAAGTCTCCATGACGACATCATTAGCTGTGCTTTATGAAGACATAATAAAATATCAAGAACAATGCTGTCCTGGCCCAAGATCTGGCAAGTAATCTCATTTATTTTATAAACTCATTTTTAATGAACTTTTGAACACCACAGAACCACTTACAAACACAATTCTCAGCTCACAGTGGAAGATCTTGCCCAAGGCAGAGCCCTGAAGATGCAGGCTGGGCACGCTCACTGTCTCCACTCTGCAGACATCTCCACCGGCACAGAGCAGACTCAGCTTCCAGCTTCTGCTGGCCTTGCTGTCTCAGCTCGCTGTGGCCTCTCTTCCTGCCTGCCAAGCCTTTGATAGAGGCAGTGCATTTAACTGGCTAATCTGTGAAGGGCTCTAGGCTTATATGCGTGTGCTTTCTTTCTTGTAGAATTCATAACCTCAACTCTAAATTCTTGTGCTCTGGACCCCAGGCTTGCTGTGTCCTAGTTACACAGCTGTCTCTACCTCTCTTCATGTGCCATCATTCACGTGCCATCATTCATGTGATATTTACCCAGGCAGCCGTCTGCCACTCCACTGTTGTCCCAACTTGAGTTCTGGGATTGCAGAGAAGAGTGGAAGAAAAAGAAAAGTCCCACTGTCAGAGGTATGCTATGTCAGTAACAGACAAAATCATCTGTGTTTTTCCACAGCATCAGAATTTATGGATGAACAATAAATCCACATGGTACAGTTGTTCTGACGGCAGCAACTAGCCAGAAACTCTCACTTTCGTTGATAGGCCGAGCCGAGGTGAGCACAGATGCTTTTAATCCACTTCTAATTAGTACTATTAGCTCTCAGGTCACACAGTAGTGCAGTACATTACGTATAGATGAAGGTTACAGAGTGACTACCCAGAGTGAAGAGGCTTCAGCAGAGTCCAAGAGGTTTCAAAAGCCTGAGCAGCAGGTGGGACGTGACATAACCAACCAGAGAGAGGTCACTGGCGAGTCGCTGCACTGTGGCTGCTGCAGTAGGCTGCAACCTCAGGTCTTCGCTGCAGAGTTGAAGTCAGCTGTAAGGAGAAAGAGCAGGACTATGCCCAGACAGACAGACAGATGGCAGGCTCAGGTGGGCACATAGCAGAGGGCAGATAGTGCTAGAGGAAGTCACCTCAGTGGTAGGGACTGAGCCAAGCTGAAGCTCTGGTATAGATAGGACTTCTCCTGTTGGATCTTGGTGCAAGGTAGCACTTGACAGGTGAGGTATCCATCACCATCTTAGTACTGGATATCTACCTCTTTATGGAGTTCAGGTGAAGACCCCTGGGGTGTCCAGTAAGTTCTCCAGTCTGGTTTCGCTGGTATGATTTTAATACACCCATTTGCCTCCTCTGTTCCAAGTCACCCTGGTGAGTTTATAGAGTGTCACCTTTCTACTTACCAGTGCGTGTGGAATGGTGGCACTGAACAGATGGTGCCAATCACCTGTCCGCTAAGATGCAGTTATCTTTCAGCCTCAGAATGGAGTCAAAAGGTTCTCATAAAATGGAGTCTCTCGTGGAAAAGTACGGTCTGAGAAAAGCCAGCTTTATACAATATGGAGTAACTCAGGGCAGAGTACAGTCTTATCCTGATAAGCACCATGTTTCAGCTCAAGGAATGAGTAGAGGATCCTTAGAATCCGTAAGTGTCAGCCTCACTCTAAGGAAAACATCAAGGAAGGTATTTTTGTAGAGGGGTCAATGTGCAAAGACACATAGTGTTTGGAATATATAAAACCCCAGGCATAATTGGCCGCAGCATTGCTTTCTATGAAGCCATCTGAGTACCCTGAGCCTCAGGACACCATAAACCACACCCAGTACCTACCCGGGTCTCACACCAGATCCTGCCATGAAGCATAGTATGGGATCGCCCCTGGCTGCATCCAATTGTCATCAATAATAAAGATATCCCTAAGAGGCATCCAACGCAGAGGCATCAGCTGTACCAGCAATCACACCTCAAATACACATCCACGTTTCTCTTGCTTATCTTCCTGACCCAGAAATTAGAGGATTCATTGGGCTTCAAGAGGTTCACCACCTGCGACGCCAGCCAGATTTGCAAAAGCAGCAATAACACAGCTCAGCGTGCTCATCCAAGTCCAGGTGGATGTCCCTTATCCACCCAAGAACGCACAATCACAGCATTCAAATGCCCACAGCGCCCCTCACAGGTTCCATCAGGCTTGGCAGCCAGCAGCAGCTCCCCAGCCCCGGGTCAGAACTCCCGCTGAGGCAGACACTGAACCGCTCGCTGGTTGCTTTCCACCCTGCCGGGTCTAATCATGACACTTATTATTGTGGTTTATTTTTTATTTTTAGTTTTACTCCAGGAAGGGCAGAACAGTACTTGAGCTGGTCTGCAAACAAGAGTTAAATACTCAAATTGTAAAAGGGAATAAATATGTTATAAAATGCATTCTAATAGGCTTCTTCTTTCCAAAAAAGCAATTTAATGAAAGCGGTTGACTCTTCTGCTCCATTAATAATGTGTCCAATCACTTCTGCTTTGCAAGAAGTGACTCTGTGTAGATGATATTATGGCAGGGCCCATTTTTTTTTTCATGCAATTAGCTGTATGCATTTGCTGACAGACTAATTTATGCACAAACGCTTTTTAAAAGCAAAGGCATTTTGCGTAAAATTGTATTCCTTTGTAATCCATCTGCTGACAAGCTTGTGTGTTTCTCCGTTTATTTGCTAATGACTTCCTCTGCCTAGTATGACCAGGCATAGGAGTCAAAATAATTCTGGAGTGAAATGAATGCTAAAGGGTAATTAAGGGCCCAGTGTCTGACTAGGAGAATGTCTCCATTAGGTGCAGTAAATCCCTAAGTCAACTTTGGCCTATGACTGAGGAGAATGTGAAGAATCCTTAATACCCATGTAAAATAAGCAAGGGGGAGGTGGGATTGGGATTAAGGGGGACGCTCCTGGAGATGTACTTGTAATTTCTGACAGGCAGATCCATGGGACCCACTGGCCGGCCAGCCTAGCCTGCTTGGTGAGTTCCAAGGCCATGAAAAGGTCTTGACCTTTTCTCAAAAACAGCAAGAGAGACAGCATTTGAGGAACACCACCCAAGGCTTTTCTCTGACCTCCACCTGTATACACCGCCATGCCTATGAACCTGCACACACAAGTACATCTGTACACACGCAAGCATGTACACACACACACACACACAAGAAAGAATGACAGCATGATTAACTTTGCTCCTCTGGATTCGCCAGTTTATGAGCCATGGTTTATGACCAGGTAGTGCTGGCCAAGCTGACACACATTTGCTAGCCTGGTCTGAGGAAGCATCCAATCATAGTGATTCATCTTAGAATCCCTGTAGCCTTGGGTGCCCACTGAGGAGGATTTGCGGTTTACACATGCACAGACACATTCTAACACACACAAACATACATAGACATGTGAGTTGGGAGTCCTGAGTCTGGAAAGGGCAGAGACAGATCTCTGGAACCTGCTGACCAGCCAGTCTAGCTAAACTAGTGAGCTCTTGGTTCAAGTGACCATATCTCAAAAAATAAGGTACAGGGTGATCAAAAAAGACACCTGGCATCAATCTTTGACCTCCACACACATGCATGCACACATAGAAATGAATGCTGGACCCTGGGAGACCTGAAGAGCCTTCATGGTGATGCGTGGGGCACCCCATCTTGTCCATCAGAGATGTAAGCAGAAGCAGCTTAGTGGGAATCCAGCAGAGAATTGAAAGTGAGAGGCAGCGGAGATGTTGGTTGCTGAGTTCTTTGTCTTGGCATCTCTGTAAGACCACTGGCCTCCATGGACACCATGTGAAGACAGATGTTCCAGAATGTTTTATTTCAGATGCAGAGAAATTTGGGGATGTCTGGATCAATAACCTATCTTCAGTCTACCCGCCCCTGTCTCTGTAAAAGAACGGAGACCCTCCCCGGGCCAGCTCAGGGATAGCCAGGGCATCAGAACCTCTCTATCCTTACATTGATTTATCTATCTGTTCCCTGCTGAGGCAGAGATGGGAAAACCAGAACTGAGCCAGCAGAAGGCTAGGCTGCAGCTGCGGCCGCAGCAGAAGCTAAAGCTTAGCCTCTGGGGAGGAGTCTTCTCTCCCTGGCATAGGCATTCCAGAGCAGGATAGAAAGGAAGCAGCTACCCATGGAGAGCAAAGAGCAGTGTGACCTGTCTAGAACAATGTGGCCTTTCAAGGCCAATTCTGGGTTCAGCAAAGGCACAGTCAGTGGGTGATACAGCTGGCGGCCAGTCAGGCCCACCTCTGTCTGGATGCACATGTGTTTCATGGCTGGGTACACCCAGTACAGGCGGACAGAACTGGAGTTGGTCACAGTGGTAACAAGGGCTCGGCTTTGGTTGTGTTCCTGCCATTAATCACCTTCCTGAACTAGGGTAGAGCATCCCCTGGGTTTCTCTGCGTCTGAAATAAAGCATGCTGGAACATCTCCCTTCGGACTGTGTGCCACAGCCTCGCAGAGATGCCCAGGCAAAGAGCCCAACAACCAACATCCCTGCCGCCTTTCACCTTCAATTCCCTGCTGAACTCCCACTGAGCTGTTTTTGCTTCTGCTGACATTTCTGATGGAAATGATGAGATGCTCCATGCATTGCCATGTGGCTCTTCACTTCTCCCAGAGTCCAGATACAGTCAACAGGCTGAGTTAAGCTTCTTCACAGCCTTGCCCTCCCACCCATCCACTCTTCGACCCTGTCAGGCCAGGAAACTTGGGGTATCCTGCTAAGGGGACTTTATTGGAAGGAATGAAGATTTTGTGACTCAAATGGATGGTTCTGGGACATAGCCACTCTCCAAAGAACAGTTCCAGGGCCCAGCTCCATTCTAAACTCAACTGTGGGGTGCTCTTCAGGTTAGAATTTGAGGCAGGAGCTGGAGAGATGGCTCCATAAAAAAGTGTTTGAGCCACCATCATAAGGACTGGAGTTCGGATCCCTGTGCATGGCACCATAGGTCTAGAATGCCAGTGTTGGGGGTGTAGTGATGGGAAGATCCTGATGTTGACTGGCCAGGTAGCTTGGTTGGTTTGGTGAATTGACCTTCTTTGAGAAAATCTGTCTCAAAACAGTAAGATGGAGAGTGATGGAGGAAGGCACCCAGTATAAACTTCTGGCTTCCATATGAACATGCATACATGTGCAGTGCACATGCACCCACATGCACTTGTACATATGTGTGCTCAAAGAACCTATGAGCTGTGCCAGGCTATATGTTCAATCCATAGCACTTAAAAAAAATAGTAGAAACAGCACAGTCTTCTGAGGGTGTGTAGTACTCAGGAGCTAGCTGAACTCTCAGTACGATGCTTCTCACACCCTCCCAGACCTTCTAACATGACCTCTGCCCAGGGCCTGATGACCAGCACCCCAGAGGCTCACCCAGACACAGATGGTACCTGGACAAATGGTGAAGTCTGAGTACAAGTTAGGAATGAGAAGAGAGGTGTGGGGAGTGTCCATTCACTGGAACTCCAAAACCCTAAACATTCCCCAGCCCATCTAAGCCTCAGGACACCCCTCTTCCAGAAGGGGTGCACTGTCACTGTGAGGCCACCCTGGTCTGCCTGCATTTGCCAAGCATCTTGAAGTTCTCTTGGTTTGACATTGCTAAACGTAGACCCAGAACAACTTCTCAAACTCCAAATGAAACTCAATTTGATCTGGCAGTTACACTTTTTGATAATTCATTATCAACTGGGATAGAGGACTAAGAGGACACACACCCTCACACACTCACACACACACACACTCACACACACACACACTCACACACACACACACACACACACACACACACACACACACTGGCCAAGGCTTGTGGCTTGGGTTCATGTGTTTGCTTTGCTCTGGTTGGTTGAGGTTCATTTTGATTTTGAGTCACTGAGTTGTGGCTAAACAGCGGGCATCTGAAACAGAGAGGGAGATTTGGGTTCCATCCTCTTCCCAAGCGACTAGAAGCCTGAGTCCTGATGGCACAGCACCAAGCAGGCAGCAAAGCTGAAGAGTTGGGTCTTCTTGGCTCTTTCTCGGCAGCAAGATGACCCAAGGACTGAATTTACTGAGCAGTTTGTATGAATTTTCCCTTGAGCGTGGCTCCTGAGTCTCCCTAAATACCCTTCCCAAATACATCTGTCTTCAGGGAGGTCAGTGTCCCTGAGGGAGGATGGAATGGTAGCTGTCTGCAGCTACCTGCAATGCCAGCAACTGCACGCTTCATGAGGCTACACCAGCACATCACCGGGCCTGCTTCACATAGCACCAACTTGTCTCACTCTTGTTACAGTACCCACAGAATTCAGCCAAAGAAACCCCGTGGCTAGACAGTAGTGAATGACCCTCACTCTCTTCAGTATCTCAGCTGAAAGCTATCAGCATTTGGTGAGAGAAATCTGAGAGGCCCTGAGCTAAAGATAAAGGGTGAAGAGGCCATGCTGGACAGAGAGCCATGGAAACCCAAAGGCAGAGATATCAACAGAGGAAAATGGGGGTGGGACAGTTCATGGTGGTACAAGCCATGCTTATCAATGTAACTGGTCCCCAAGACTGATACTCAGTGGAAGAGTTGGGGGAAGCAATAACAAGCACATATATGCTAGAGAAAAAAGGATCCTTCGGGTTGATAAGGAAAGAGACATGGAGAGTCATCCCTGCACACAGCCTTTCAGCACGCATAGTGCACAGTGTGGCTTTTTCCTCCTAACTAAACATCCCTTCCTGCAGGGAAGAGAGAGACTAATAGGAGTCTGAAACCTAACAGGAACACAATACTCAGATAACTCATGAATGTCAGAGGCCCAGGAAGCTCAGAAAGTTGCTGGATTCCCATGGTCTCTACCTAGGCTATAAGATCAGCAAACCTCAGGAGGGAGAGAGGGGCTCAGGTGGCCCTGATGGAGCATCCACAAGTCAGGCAGTGAACTCTTGGAATGCAGCTTGCATGGGTCCTCTGTGCTGATATGAACTTTCTGGCAATGCAGCTG
Source organism: Ondatra zibethicus (assembly GCA_004026605.1). Classification (NCBI taxonomy): domain Eukaryota; kingdom Metazoa; phylum Chordata; class Mammalia; order Rodentia; family Cricetidae; genus Ondatra; species Ondatra zibethicus. Next base: position 78,516 of record PVIU01003491.1, read on the forward strand.
CCTGGGAGTCACCTCCGTTCCCTGAGACATCCCCTGCTCATTCTCCTATAAGTAACCCCCAAGGAACTCATCGAATTGACCAAGCTAGACTTGAGTGGCTCTGTCACTGGTGTGCTGTCTGGTATAAGGAAACGTTTGTTCATGTAATGATGCCTGATGACATTCTGCTATACTCATAGATTGGTGCCTATCCCCATTGTCGTCAGAGAGGAGTCATCCAGTTACTGGTGGAAACAGATGCAGAGACCCACAGACAAACATTAGGCCAAGTTCAGGAAATCCTGATGAATAGATGGAGGAAGGATTGTAGGAGCAAGATGGGTCAAGGACATTACAAGAAAATCCACAGAATCAGCTACCTGGGCTCCTAGGAGCTCACAGAGTCTGAACCAACAACCAGGGAGCCTACAAGGGACCCATCTAGACCCTTTACATATATGTTACAGTTGTGTAGCTTGACTTTCTTAAGGGACTCCTAACAGTGGAAGCAGGGGCAGTCTCTATTTGACTGGCTTTGGGAACCTATTCCTCATATCGGGTTACCTTGCCCAACCTTAATACCAGGGAGGTGCTTAGTCCTACCACAACTTGATATGGCATGTTTTGTTAATATTCATGGGAAGCCTGCCCTTTTCTGAACAGAAACAGGGGATGAGTAGTTGGGAGGAAGGGTAGAGGAGAGGTGGGGGTGGCTGGGAGGAGAGGAGAAAGGGAAAACTGTAGTCAGATGTAAAATAAATAAAGTTACAAAAAAGAAAAGAAAGAAATGTTTGTTTGCATTCCCATCTCCCCACCCCACCCCCCAAAAAAGTGCAAAGCACTGGAGCCCAAACGACAAAGTCAAGATGGCTTAGGGAAAAGTAGTTGTATGGCCTATGCAATGGGTAATAAGGCATGCAAGTAAGGCCAAGCCATTTGAGGTGGGGAAAAATTGTACCCTGAGGACAGTAGCTTAAGCAGGGAAGGGTCTCACCGCTCCAGGGCACAGTCCATCACTGTGGGGAAGGCGTGGCAGCAGGAATGCCAGCCACTGGTCAATCGCACCCACAACTAGGAAGCAGGGTGTGGGCAAAGAGCCGTGCTACACAGCCTGCTCCCAGTGATCAACTTCCTTCAGTGAACCTCTGCACCCTGACAGTGCCACAGCCTTCCCAAATAGTGCCACCAGCTAGGGACCAAGTGTTCAAACTCATGAGTCTATGGAGAACATTTCGTATTTAAATCCTAACACCGTCTGTTCCCATGTGATGTGAAATGCCATGCTCCCTTGCTATAGTAGCCATTGTTTGACCCCTGCTGTGGGTGATAAGACCTGCAACAAAGGCAGAGCCACTTCAGAGTGCAGTGTCCCTAACGGAACTAACTGGGGTGGCTTGTCTCCCTGTATATGGTGTGAAGTGGAATGTCTCCCTCGTGAGCAGGGTCTGCCTCAGGTATGGAGACACCTCAAAGATGGCTGGTGACTAGAGAATATATTGCAGTTCCTGAAAGTGTGTATGGGACAGGTTTGTAAACAGTGGCATCTGCAATGTGGCCTTGACTGAAGGTAAGAAGACAGCCGTCCACCCAGAATGAACTTCTTATGTAAGGGGGATTATAACAAGAAGACGTGGTGGAGGCTCTCCTCCACGCTAGTCTGTCTTGGTGACATGTATACTATAGGTACACACACAGATACATCCTCAAACAGAGATGTGCACACGGAAAGACATGCAGATCCACACATAGATATACCTTTACAAAGAATTATGTGTACACAGATATGAACACATACACAAATATACCATACAGATACACACAGACCTATATGAACACGCAGTTATACACGTACACAGAGATGTGCACACATACACCGAGAGATCTGCACACACAGGCAGTGTCACACTGATGCGCAGGTGGAGTACATTCAAGTCAGCTAGAGAACCATCCCTGCTAAACTGAAGGTGTTATGAAGGTAAAATCAGTGTTCTCACTCCATTCTTCCTCACTTAAAAAATCACATATAGCAAACAAGAGTAGGCACGAAATTATGATATTGAATATGTTTGTAGAAAAAAATAATAGCTTCTCTGACATCATCAAGAGTAAAATAAGCCAAGTAAGGTGATGAATGCCTTTAACCCCAGCGCTCAGAAGACAGAGGCAGGAGGATCTCTGTGAGTTTGAGAACATCCTGGTATATACAGTGAGTTCCAGGAGAGCCAAGCCTACATAGTGAGACTCTGCCTCAAGAATAATAATAATTGATTCTTAATTATAAACCTAATAAAACATGAGTAGGATTACATAGTGAACAATTACAAAATGCTTTTGGAATAACCCTGGCTTAAAATTTTGAGAAATGTAACATCTTCATGAATTAGAAGGATTAATTTAAAAAAAGGATGTCAATATTTAATGGATTTTTCTAGATGTTAAAATGCTATTCCTAGTAAGATTTTCAAAATCCCAGTAAGATTTTCTTTTTTTGTCAAAGCACATCATTGTAGTTAAAATGTATTAAGGGAAGGAAGAAACAAAGAAAAGAAGTGAGACAGAAGCCCCCTTCCAGACAGTCAGGCTTCCTGCACAGCCCCCAAAGTCAAGACACTGTGGGGCTGGCAAAGGATTGATGCTTTGTCCACTACAAAAGGAGAGCAAAGGGAGCTGGGAGAGAACTCGGTGAGTGAAGCGCTTGTCTCAAAAGCAGGAGAGCATTTAGTTCCCAGAAGGCACAGACAAATCACAGGAATGGCAGAACCCCCTCACAATCCCAGCACTGGGCAGACAGAGGAAGGTGGGTCTCTACAGCCCATTGGCCATCTGTCTAGCCCTACTGGTGAGCTCCTGGCAAACAAGAGACCCGATCTCAGGAGGTGAACAGGCTCCTGAGGGTGACGCCTGGGGTTTCAGGTTCCACGTGCATGTGCACACACACCTGCAGGCATCTATCCACAGGTATAGGAACATGCATGCATATACACCACACACACGAAAAGGAAGGCCAGATCCCAAAACAAACCCATGTACACACAACCACACAGGACTTCTACAGATTTGCCGAGGCAGCTTGAAAGGAAGATGGTCTTTGTAGCAAACTGAAGGGTGCTTTGGATTTTCAGGTCCCAAAATAAACCTTGTCCTAAGCCCCAGGCCTTATATAAAGTTGGAAACCAGCCGAGGCTAATTAAAGCCCATCTCAAAAACAAACAAAAATTTAAAATTAAAAAAGAAACTTTATTCTCTGAAAACAAAAAGGAGCTGAAAGGGAATCTACGAGCCAGGAGTAATATTTTCAAACCAAATATCTAATAAGGACTCATATTTATAATATATAGAAAACCCTCAAAACTTAATTATAAAATTACAAACAAGGCAGTTAGAAAGTGACAATAAAAATGAATGCCTATTTCTTTGAAAAGGGCACTTGAATGTCCAATGGCACATACCACATGCTCAACACCATTGTGCACCCATAAATGTACATTTAAACCATAAGACCGTGCTGCACCAGGGAGATGACTCAGCTGGTATAGTGCTTGCCTTGCAATCGTGGTAACCTCAGTTCAACCTGCATCATGGTGTTCCACTGCAATCCTACCCTGTGGAGCACAGACAAGTGGATCTCTGAGGCTTGCTGGCCAGCCTAGCTCAGAAAACGCAGTGAGTCATACCTGAGGCGCAACACCTCTGGCCTCCACATACACAGATACACATGCCTACACACAAAGATGCACGTGCAAGCACACACATAAACACAAAAACAAATACTGACAAGTTAGCACTACGTGCCTCTTGAGATGATTGACATAGGAATGATAACAAAGCCACATTCTGGTGAAGATGCTGAGAAACTGGGAGGTTCCCTCTTTAAAATGGTAAGACACTTTAGAAATAGTTTAGCAGCTTCTTTTAAAGCTAAATGTGTAGTTACACAGGACTCAGAAAGTTCACTTTGGGGCATTTATCCCGAAGAAATGAAGGAACAATCCTGTTATCTCTCATCAGTGTAACCAAAGACTAAGAGCCCACATTTCCTTCTGTGGATGAATGGTTAACACCCAACATCCATAGCACAGATTTAGAACCTGGTGATAGGGGTGGACAAACTAGCCACACCTGCAACACTTCCACACATGAACACATACAACACATGCACACTTGCAACACATGAAATACATGTATGCATGCAACATGTGCTCACATGCAATAAAATAGAGCAGTGATTCTCTACCTTCCTAATGCTGTGACCCTTTAACATAACTCTTCATGTTGTGGTGACCCCCAACCATAAAATCACTTTGTTGCTATTTCAGAACTGTAATTTCGCTACTGTTATGTATCATAATGTAAATATCTGATATGCAGGATATCTGATATGCGACCTCTGTAAAAGGGTCGTTCAACCAAAGGAGTCATGACCCACAGGCTGAGAACTACTGCTATAGAGGCAACTTTACTGAGTGAAAAGGACACTCTCAAATGGTCACACACTGCTTACTTTAAGAGTAACATTTATAAGTTACTCTTAAAACAACAAAATTGCAGAAATAGTAGTAGACAGTAGTTAGGGTTTGACAGTCAGAAAGCACAACGAAGTCTTGTGCTGGGATGGCTGTGTGCCGGGAATGTGACGAAGATACATGTGATAAGGCTGCATACAGCTGTGGACACATGCATTCACGTGTGGAAATGATTGCTTATAAAACAAGTGAGCCCTGGGGGAGCTGGAGGTGCAGCTCAGGGTAAAGAGCACTGGCTGCTCTTGCAGAGGCCCGAGGTTCTGTTCCCAGCTACCTCCACTTCCAGGATACCTCACACCTCTTCTGGCTTCAGCAGACACTCAAGTGTGCACGTGGCAAAGTAGTGAGCTCTAGATTAGGTCTGATTCAACATGGATCACGGGTGTTGAACTATACTTACACAAACGCATTCAGTCATTTTTTTAAATCCATTAGAGGAGATCAAGAAAAAGATACACAAAGCCCTAAACATTTTACAGATTCTATTTGACAGATCCCTGTGAATCTAAAATTACTTTAAAATTAAAAAGTAAATTTAACGTTTATTTTTGGTTTTCTCTCTCTCTCTGTCTATCTGTCTCTGTCTCTCTGTCTCTCTCTGTCTGTCTCTTTGTGTGTGTGGTATATGTTCCTGTGAATGTAGTTAAACACATGTGCATTGATATGTGTATGTGTCCATGCAGAAGCTAGAGAACAATCTCTAACCTTCTTCTAGAAAGCAGGCACCTTTTCTTTTTGAGACAGGGTGTATCATTGGCTTGGAACTCTCCAAGCAATCTAGATTGTTGGCTGGGAAGCCATGAATCTTCCTGTGTCTGCCTCCAGGGCTCTGGAGAGTTTTTCACGGAGGTTCTGGGGATTGAATTCCAGTCCTTGTGCTTATAAGGCAAGCACTTTGTTGGCTGAACTCTCTCTGCAACCCCTGAGTATATTTTGAAGTGAGGGTTTTCTTTTAGAAATTATTCTTTGAGAATTTTGTACATGTATACAAATGTAGTGTGATCATACCCCCCATTTTCTCTTCCAACTCCCTCTGGATCCCCTCAGCACATCCCCTTCCAAGATTTGTACTCTCTTCCCTTTTATTAAATAAACCAAAGTCCAATTAATGCTGCTTCCGTATGTATGCATTGATGTGGGACGCGCACTGGAGATTGAGAAATCCACTACAGGTGGCCACAGCGCCAAAGAAGACTAATTCTCCCTCACCCAGTCTCTATCAGCCCCTAACAGCTTCTCAGACAGGGATGGATTCTTGTAAGTTCCTTCCCCATCCGTGCTGGAAATTTGGCGGCTTGATCACATGCAAGTATCCACAGCTGCTGTTAGCTCATGAGTGAGTTCATGTGTGCAACAGCCACATCATATCCAGAAGACAGCATTTTCACAACAAGCCTCTTACAGTCCTTTTACCTCCTCTTCCTCAGTGCCCCCTGAATTTGCAGGTTTGATAAAGATGTCTCATTGATAGCTGAACACCTACAATGATGTATCCTCAGCACTTTGACTAGTTATGCCTTTCTCCATTGACTACTGCCCACTGGAGTAGGGGAGCAGATCGCCAAAGAAAAGAGCTGCCCAGGTCCATGGGTATAAATGTAAGTATTTAGAAGGCAGTGTGGTAACATTGCCCTTAGCACATTAGCAAAATAACAATGCTAGGTCGTCCTCCAGGGCCTATGATCTCCACAGCAATGAGCTTTTAACTAGGTTTGCAGCACCAAAGAATGAATTCCTTCCTTTGAAGCAGGCACCAAATACAATCAGGGAGTGATTGGTTACACCTTAATCATCATGACACTATTACAATTGTGGGTACATTTTGCCCTGGCAGGTTGGTGCTGTAGCCCTGGGCTAGGCAAGTGCATTGATGTTTTCCCCACTCAGAAGCATGCACAGCACCTTCTAGCACTTTGGAAGCTCCTGTGCACAGGGGACATTTCTGGTCAGTTTGAGTTTCACTTCTCCATGTCTTGAAGCTAAAATGATTGGTATCTTAAGCAATGGGGTCTTACCGTGTAACTATACTGGGTAGCCAACGGTATTGGCAATAGGTCATGTTGCTTTGGAGACCTCTGCAGTCTCCCTGAATGAAAATCTTTTTCAAGAACCGTTTTTTAAAACAACTGCTCTCTGAAAGCTCTGTTGGCTGAATTCCTGAGCTCCTTGTAGATACATCACTGAATTGTTGCCGACTGTTGGGGTGAGAACAACTGTAGTCTCACACAAGACAGAGAGTTCTAGGGGGAATGAGTCACATTTGAGTACCTGAAAGCCTGCTTTCTGGAGTCATGATTCCCCCGACCTTTCTGGATAAATGTATGCCTCCTCTCAGTGGGCAAACTGGTCATGAGACCATGAAGCTTGCACCCAGATGCTAGCTACTGTTACCCTCATTTTGTCCTTAGAGAGTGTCTCCAGGCTCTTAGGAAGGCTCTTAGCTTGTTTATTTGGTTTTCTAATTTTATTCTATTTAGTGGTCTGAACGCCTATGTGTGAAGGTCAGAAGATAACTATGGGAGTCAGTAGGCCCTTCCCACTATGTGGGTCCTGGAGCTTGGGCTCAGCTCATTTCATCTCACCAGCCCTTAGTTTGTTTTAAAATGTGGTCTCGAGTTTTAATGGCTAAGGCTGCAGAGATGACGATGCTTCCTGCAGCTGTCTCTCCACAGTCTGATCCTGAGGTCTGATCCCAGTTGACAGCTTCATTGGTGACGTCATTGAGGTATTAGCGTGTTAGCACACTCAAGCAAAGAAGATGACCCAGAGTGTACAAAGTTTCTTCCAGGGATGGAAATATTTTATCCCCGAGAGTTAACTAATTCCATTATAATTAAACTAAGATAAAAAAAAAAAACCCTCCATACCTCCAAAAATAGAATGCAAAGAAAACTCCGCCAACTCCACAATGCTGTCCTCCTCTACCTGGTCTCCTGTGAAGTCAAGCTTCTCTACACACTCTGCAGGCCTGTATGGGAGGCATCCATTAGTCCAAGTACATCAGAGCCATGGCCCTCTAGCTGAGCCCACATCTTTTTGTAAGCATGAATTTTTGTCCCTTTCTTCTCTAAAAATAATGATTATCTGAATCTACTGAGATCACCCGTGCCGGGAGCTCACTGTTAGCTTCGCATTGCACCAGCGAGATGCCTAGATGTAACTGATGGTTCAGTTTTCTGAAGATTACACAGAAGCTAACCCAGAGTAGCTTAGGTCTTAAGTATGAGCTCTCTCGGTCACCCCACTGCCACACTTCTGGCACTGAGGGAGATATCATGTAAAGGGGAGCAAAACCTAAAGTTTCTCCTTCAGAGTAGAACCTTTTGGATGCATGGCAACTGCAGAAAAGCCTTGAGTCCCATGTGTGTCTTTCAAGTCATAAGGGCTGGAAGGGGAGAGGAAAAGGATGTGGGGGAATGGGTACCACCTGGGAGAACTGGATCCATAGATAAGATGGTTATTGTACTATGGTATCAAAATTTGTGATTTTTTTCAATGAGTTTCATCTTGCTTTCTGGCTTATATGACTTCCTAGAGCAGGTGTTCCTGAAGAACAGGTTGGCTATTCAGAAAAGCTCCCATTTTTATTACATTATTTAATATATCTTAGGAGTAGAGGTGAAGACTCAGTCAGTAAAGTGCTTGCTATAGAAGCATATGGACCTAAGTTTGATACCCAGCACCTACATAAAAATCCCGGTACAGGCACATGATAGGAATCTCAGCACTGGGGAGACAGATATAGGCGCATTCTTGAAGCTGGATGGATGGACGGATAGTCTAACCTCCTTGATGAGCCCCAGGCCCCAGCGAGAGACCCTATCTCAAAACACAAGGTGAATCGCACCTGAAGAACAATGCCTAAAAGTGACCTCTGGCCACACACACACACATACACACACAATAAAACCACTATTTAGTGAATTTTATATGCTTAGCTTTTATTTGTTCTGACATCGCCTATGAAAAACTTATGCAGACTGGAGAAAAATTGAGGTAGGGTTCCACACCCTGCTCTGCACTTCGAATAGCTGAACATCCTGTGTGTGGTCAAGTCACCTGCAAGGACAGCAGACACTACCCACTAAAAGAATAAATTTGATCTCACACTATACTAATACTATTATAAAAATTATTATTTTTATGATAATTTGGGGGGTTGAAATTATAATTACATCATTTTCCCATCCCCTTCCCCCACCTGCCATGTATCCATCCTTTGCAGCCTACTAAATGCATGAAATGCTTTTTACATGATCTTAGGGACACTCATTTGGTATTGGATAACCAATTGGTTTGCCCTTCCCTGGGGAAGACTGTTTCTTCCATTCTCAACACTCCTTAGTTGCCGCTTCTTTGCTAGAGTTGCGGTCTCATGAGCTCTACCCCTTCCATGTCAGCCTCTTGGTGTCATTCTTCTTCAAGTCTTGTTGAGGCAGCCATGTTGGTGAGACTTCCCGGATGCAGCTTCTCTGAGTTGTCTAGGAAACACAACCTCATAGTGAACTCCCTGTTCCTTTGGTTACAATCTTTTCACTCCCTCTTCCACACTGAGCCCGAGGCTTATGTGCATCTTGTACACGGGTGTCAGCAAGCAGGTCCTGGTGCCCTCATTCAGAACAGGTCTTTGCTATAGCTTAGCTACAATCATTACTACTGCAGCTTGAAAGCATCCCCCAGGGCTCAGATGCTGGAAACTTAATCCCTAGATGCATGTGTGAATGTGGCTAGAGGCAGATCTTTGAAAGGAGATTTGAGTAGGATGAGGTCATGAGTTTGGCTCCCTTTAATGGCAGCATTGTCTTTGTTAGGGGGAAAGAGATGCCCAAGCAAGCACACTGCTCTGTCTTGCCATGTGATCCCAAGCAAGCACATTTCTCTGTCTTGCCATGTGGCCCCAAGCAAGCACACTGCTCTGTCTTGCCATGTGGCCCCAAGCAAGCACATTGCTCTGTCTTGCCATGTGGCCCCAAGCAAGCACACTGCTCTGTCTTGCCATGTGGCCCCACAGAACAAGATCCTCCTCTGCTGCCAAGCAGACATTTGTCCCAAGTGCTTGTCCTTCCAGCCTCAGAACTACAAACCCGAACAACCTCTACTCTTTTTAATTTTTTTTTGAGGTTGTCTTTTAATTATTACATTTTCCCCTTCTCCTCCCTCCCTCCAAACCCTCCATGCTCTCCTTCATATTCATGGGTTCTTTTTCATCCAGTGTCATTGTATGGGTATATGTCTGTGTATGTGTGTTTCTAAATACAACCTATTCAGTCCCTATCATGTCACTTGTACAAATGTTCTCGGGGGCTGACCATCTGACACCGGACGATCAATGGTGTGCTCTTCCCTGGGAGGGACCACCCCTTCAACTCCCAGCTTTACTCGATTGCCTAGAGCTCCTTGTGTAGGGTTGAGCTCTTGTGGGCTGCCCCCAACAGTTTGCCATGTTCTTTGGTGTCCTCCTTCTGCTCACATCTGGCAGCCCTACTGGTGAGACTTTAAGGATGTAGCTTCTGATGTTACTAGGAGACACAATTCCGCAGCAAACTCTTACAGGCTTTCTGCTCCTCTTCTGCAATGTTCCCTGGGCCTTAGATGTAGGAGTGTTTTGTAGATGTATCCTCTGGGACTGGGTTTTACAACTCTGTATTTTGATTGGTTGTGGTTTTCTGTAGTGGTCTCTGTCTGATGATGAGGGGGTGAAAACTACACTTATGTCTGAAGATTGGGATCTGGGACCACCAATAAGAGAGAATACGTGTTGTTTTGTCTTTCTGGGTCTGGGTTACCTCGCTCAATAAGATCTTTTCTAATCTTGTCCATTTACCTATAAAGTTCTACTAATTATAAGTCATCCAGTCTACAGTATTCAGTTCTAGTAACTGCAAAAGGGGAAATACAAGTTGTCACATCTGATGGGTCAACCATGTGCCACTCTGAAGGTCAAAATTGTTCCCTCACCAAGATGACATTATATGACCAAAAGATCATCACTATCCCAAAGCTCCAGCCTGTGCACTATCAGGCAGGAATTAGCTTTGTAGCTGGCCAGGAAGCTCATCCTAACACTCTTTCACATTTTATTAGATTCCCTACAAATGCCTAACTTCTTAAACGCTGCCCTCATTTTGGCCTTTGGCTAGTTCTCTCATTAACTGATGAAAAAGATAAGTCCTCTGAAATACGTTTGTATTTAATTTTAGAAAGATCTTGACTTAACAGATCAGACATGAAAAAGCAAAGTGCCTCCATGGGCTAATCAGGTCTTGTTGTCTGGCCTGCTTGGGCTAAAATAGCAACCAGGCAAAAGGCAAGTCACATTGACCCCTCGTTCTGAACCTCTACCTGCACAATGTGGACAGCTAAGTGTGCATGATGCCCTGTTGTAAGAATTAAACAACATGATACACAAGGGCATTTGACTTATTGCATCAACCTAGCAAGGATATCTATTGCCAATTAGCATTGATAAAGTTATCAATAATGCATGGAGTAGTAGGACTGTCCTTGGGGTAGTGACTTGCCAGGGGTAGAGTCACTAGACTCAGTTCTGAACTGAATAGAAGGAATTTGGAGCCAAGGGTCCATCTGTCAGTACAGAAGGCTTAGTTGGTAAAGATATAAGAAGTGGAAGTAAAAGGGCCTGAGGTAAAAGAGAGAGAGAAAAGCCTAGAAATGCAAGAGGATTCAGGTGCCCCACAAGGCTCACTTCCTGCCCTTGTTGCCTAAATGTTGACCATAAACTTTTATTGCTGTTACTAATGTTGGTCGGTAGGTAGATAGGAATTAGCCTACTTGGAGGCATTTGAGAATGGATTCCTTCCTTTAACCAGTCATGGATGAAACCTCCTATGTCCACAGAAACACTAGAAAGGAAGCTTCACAATTGCCCCTTCTTAAAATTTAACCTACCATAAAAGATGGCAGCATCAGGGCTTTGTTGAGGTCAAGAGGAAGTGATAGCCTGACTCCTCATCAGAAGAATAGGATCTGGGTTCAGCCTAGAGCCCTGGGTAGAGACAGGACAAGCTATACAAGACATTACATAATATTGTCTCCTCCCTTCATAGCTAATTCACCTGTGCCTGTCAATCACTTGGCCAGAAGACCACCCCTCAGGAAGGTCAGTTTACTTGAAGACATCCTAAGGAGATGGGAGGAATAATTATCCTCAAAATGGTCATTCCTGGTTTCTACCCTAGGAAATCAATTTTCCCTGTTAAGCAACTTCCTAGAAATGGAACACCAAAGCCTTTTGCCATTGAGGTGGATTTGGGGGATCAGCACAAAGCTCTGACTCATCCTTGATGACGTCTGCACAGTGTTCTTGAGTGCCGAACACAGTTCACCTAGGATGGATAATGTGTCCTGCTTTGAAGTAGCCTGAATACAGTTTCTATTAATGGATTTCTATTTTTATTTCTGGGGAGAGAAAGGTACTTAGGAGTGGAGTGAATCTATCAGAAAGTGCCTAGCACGTGTGTGAGTCCAGAAAACACCCCAGACTCCCATTGTGCCAGACTTTACCAGCAGTTAGAATCCTACCCCAGGAGAGGTTCATCTCTCTCCAGGGTCTGTTGCTTCTGTTTCAATCAGAAACTTTCTCAAGGAGAAACTTAGTAATGAAATATGTTTATCTGCTAGAGTTGCAGAATCACACATTGTAGCCCAGGGTCTTGGTATAGTTTCCCTGAATCTGGGGAGTTAGAGTTAACATGTTCCGGGAAGTAGATAAACATTCTATTCCCTATTGTTGCCAGAAGAATGAACTACAAACATAGTTCAGTATATTTTGATAGTACCAATCAGGAGCTTGTTAGGGGTTTTGAGAAGTGATACCACCACATCAACACACAGATTTGGTATATATTCTGGAGTAAACAGTCCTTCACAGTGATGGAGTCCTCCCGCATCATCAACGCCTGAGCCAAGGTTTTGAGTCTTAGCGCTCCCCCTGCTGGCGGGTCCGCACCATCACAGGCTGTTGGTCCTGTGTTCACTATCACGGAGAACAATGGAGAGAGGATCTAGTACCAGACTCCGCTGTCTTCCAAGCGTCCTGCCTTCAGGGATAGGAGGGATATCAAGAATCTCTCACTGACCACCCAAAGGACATTTCCCAGAGAACACAACATTAGAACTGAGCTTAAGGAAAGAGAGATAGCGAAAAGCAGCCTCCTTGGGTGGAAGTACCTCCCACATAGACCAGCGCCCTCACAACAATGGTGCACAGACTTGCTGACAAAGCTTGACAAAAGTCAGCCGAGAAGAGCAGATGTATAGACTACACAGGAGGGGAGACCAGGCGGAGCCTGTGGGGCTCAGGAGGAAAAGGACCTCACATTGGAGATGGGAGATGGGGAGAGGAGAGGAAGGGACAGACAGACAGGCAGGCAGACAGTCAGAAAAAGAGACGGGGCTGTCTCATGTGGGAGCAGTTATTGAAACATGTTTAAGGTATGAACCAATTATGTGTATGTGAAAATGAGTGCATACAGGAGGCACACGAGATTGTGTTTTACGTCTGGAGAGTACATGTGTGGGTGTAAATGCCCGGTCAGCTGACTCCCCAATGGAAATCGTGGATAGGCAAGGGGACCTCTCCAAGTGCTGGCTGTCAGTTTCCTTCAGCCAGGGGTCTCAGAATATTGACCCTCAAAGAGAGAGCTGACAGCTCTGTCTACTCTTCTGGCAACCAGGACCAACCAAATTCTCCTCTCTGGCTTCTTCCAGGTCTGTTTTCATCTACTTTAGCTTCTGAACTGGCCACTCTTTTTTTTTAACTTTCTTTTTTTGTTTATTCTTTGTGTCTTTCACATCAAGCATCTCCATCCCATTCATTTCCCCATCCCTTCATATCTGCCCTCCACCCTTGCAATCTCCCTCACCAAAATAAAATTAAAGAAAATTTAAGAAAAAAAAAAAAACCAATCCCATCCTGGAAGCTGTAGTGTCACGCAGTGAGTCACGCAGTAAACCATGCATCTTTACTTGCAAGTGTTCCTTGCAGAGAGTCATTGATCTGGCTCGAGGCCACTCTTGTTTCTGCTAAATTATTAATGTTGGGTCCTCACTGGAATTCCTCTTGGTTATCCTTCTGTTGCCCTGTGTTGTGGAAATCCTGCAGCTTTGGGTCTGCAGGACCAGTCCCTTCATGTACTCCAGGAGATCATAGATGGGGTGGATGTTGGAGTGGACCAACACATAACCTTGGTTCTAGGCCTGGAAGGCTGCAGGGTTGCTCAGCACCAGGATGAGCTCTCCTGCCTTTGCCCTGGCTAGCTCACCCCTTGCAGCCAGGAGCAAGGGGCGGGACCAGTTCTCCCACACCTACACCTTCAGGGTCTGCTCTACTGTGTTGCCCAGGTGTGGCATAGGGGTCACTCTCCCAAGTACTGCAGCTGATGAGGGACAGGGACAGCTTTCCCACTCTTATGGCCTCAGGCACTGATGGAGTTGGACATTTCTCCCCGCCCATGCCACCCCATGACAGATGAGGAATGGGGACAGCTCTCCCATGATCACAACTTTAGGGCTGGCTCACCCGCACCTCCACCAAGGGGACTGGCCCTGTTGTGCTGCCCGGGTGAGGTGCAGGGCCTGCTCTCCCAAATGCTACAGCTGGTGAGAGACAGAAGCAACTTTCCCACTCTTATGACCTTGGGGTCAGCTCTCCCACCTGCCTCAGGTATTGATGAGGCCCATACCCTGACCACTCTTGAACTCTTCAGCTGTCAGGAAGCCTGACTCAGTGCTAACTGCTCCTGGGGAAGAAAAATAGGGTAACATCCCCGACAAGGTATGTTTTGGAATCAGCACTTCTCAGGGAGACACTGGGCAGGGTCCCCAGGAAATAGATTCTGGAATCATGCCCTGCTGGGATTGCTGGCCATGGGGTGGGATCTTCATAGAAAGAGGCATCTCCAGGCAACAGGCAACCTATTACTGGGTCCTCAGCTGTCAAGCAGCAATTGCAGAAGCTGAAACCTAGAGCATAGGAAGCAGGCGTTAGACAGAAGTCCCGCACCTGGGATAAGAAACCAGGCGCAAGCCATGGGAAACATGTCTGCTTTCTTGCCACAGCTACCACCACACTCTGCTGTCTCTCCTGCTTCCTTCATCATGCTTCTCAGTCACCACTCCTGAAGGAGGCAAGAAATGATGCTTCTGGGAAGCCATTATTGGACCAGATGCTGAAGCTTATGTGACCAGTGATAACTAATCTTGATTGTCTGCTGAACACATCCGTGGAGAGGGAACCTCAGCTGTGGAACTGCTTCTATCCCATTGGTCTGTAAGCATGTCTGTGAGGCATTTCTTCATTGATAATTGTAGGCGAGCCCAACACCGTATGGGCTGCACTATCCCTGGGTGGGTAAGGTTGGGTTGCATAAGAAGAGTGATTGAGTAATTGAGCCTGTGAGCAGCATCCCCTTATGGTCTCCATTTCAGTTGCTGTCTTGAGCTCCTGCCCTGACTTCTCTTGGTGATGGATTATGACTCTTAGTGACCTAGGAGTTGGGTTGTAATCAGCGTTTTATTACAGCAATGGAGAAGCAAACTAAGACATAGCCTAAATAGGGTTCTTAGACCAATGAAAGCTCTTTGTTTGGGTCAATCACACACAGCCGTCCCTTTTAACACCAATTATAACCATTAAAGTTTGTGTTTTTTGCCAATCAGGGTCTTGTCTCTTAACACCAATTGCAGCTATTAAAGCTTGTTGTGCTTTCGACTGATCAAAAAAGACTTGTTTGCCTTTTAGTACTTGGTCATGGTAGTCTGTCTGCCGGGGAAAGTACTGCCTCCCTGGTTTAGGTTAAAATGGTTGTGTGGTCATCTAGAGTTCACCAAGTCCTGCTACACTAAAAACTCTGGTAGGGGCTGTTCAAACAGTCCTGGCTGGGTGTGGTGGTTTGAAAGAAAATGGCCCCTATATAGGCTCACAGGGAATAGCGTTATTAAGAAGTGTGGCCTTGTTGGAGTCGGTGTGGCAT
This sequence comes from Ondatra zibethicus, assembly GCA_004026605.1. NCBI lineage: Eukaryota > Metazoa > Chordata > Mammalia > Rodentia > Cricetidae > Ondatra > Ondatra zibethicus. The sequence goes on from PVIU01003491.1 coordinate 94,012, forward strand.
CATTGTAAGAAGCGTGTCTTCATCTCTGCCTGCTGCCTGTGGGTCTGAGTGGAGATCTCTCAGCTCCTTCTCCAGCATCATGTCTGCCTGCTTACTGTCATGCTTCCCACCATGTCAAAAAAATGGACTAAACCTCTGAAACTATAAGCCAGCCCCAATTAAATCTTTTCTTTATAAGAGTTGCCATGGTCATGGTGTCTTTTCACAGTAACAAAAACCTAAACTAAGACACTGAGACTGTGTCTTCAGGAGCCAGGGCAATAAGCTTCAGTCTTTGCATGATAGTTTCAGGGTACTGGAGAAATGTTCAAGATGCCTGTACTAGGGCTGGAGAGATGCCTCAGTGGTTAAGAGTGCTTGATACTCTTGCAGTAAACCTGAGTTTGGTTTCCAGCACCTGCATTGGGCAGCTCATGACCACCTGTAACTCCAGCTCTAGAGAATCTGATACCCTATTCTGGACTCCTTGGACACCTGTGCATGCATGTACACACACACACACACACACACACACTATAGTGGTTTGGATGAGAAATGTCCCCCATAGGCTTATGAGCTTGAATACTTGAATCCCAGTTGGTGGACTGTTTGAGGATGATGTGGAACCTTTAAGAGGTGCAGCCTTGCTGGAGGAAGTATATCACTGAGGAATGAGCCATGAAGGTTTGCAGACTGTTTCACTTCCTGTTCTCTTCTTTCTTCTTCCTGTTTCTACCTCCATGCCTTGCCTTCCCTGGTTTTGTAGACTCCTTCCCTCTGGAATCATATGCTAAAGTAAACTTCTTCCTGTTTCTTTAGGTTAAGATAGTTTGTTGCAGCAACAGAAAGGTTACTAATGCACATAGAAATAATAAAATTTTGCTTTTGCTTTCAGATGGTTACGCAGTCACAATGGCAGTCTGATGGCTAAAGTTCATTCTTTGGCTCAAGGCACCCAAAACAGCAAAGGAAAATCTAATAATTGCTAATGAAGGAATGCAATTTTCCCCTGCCTCAATATTTTCACTTATTTACAGGAAAATGAGCATTAGAAGTGCTTATAGTTAAATAAATTTTCATTAGCATTAGCAATTTTAATAGATTTTTACAATGTCTAACACTTGACCATTGTCTTAAGACAGGCAGCCTCCCCCTGTGGCTAGACTTTTCTTTCCAGTTCACCAGTTTCCAAATAACCAACACATAGACTCAATATGAATTATAAATGTTCAGCCAGGGCTGGAGAGATGGTTCAGAGGTTAAGAGCACTGACTGCTCTTCCAGAGGTACTTAATTCAATTCCCAACAGCCACGTGGTAGCTCACAGCTATCTATAATGAGATCTGGTGCCTTCTTCTGGTAAGCAGGCATACGTGCAGGCAGAACACTGTGTATAAAATAAATAAATAAATGTTCTGCCAATAGCTCAGGCTTGTTACTAACTAACTCTTACATTTAAATTAACCCATATTTCTTATCTATGATTTGCCACTTGGCTTGGTAACTTTTCTCAGTATGGCATGTCCATCTTGTTTCTCTGTGTCTGCTGGCAACTGCCCCGCTCCACCCTTCTTTCTCCCAGCATTCTCAGTTTGGCTCTCCTGCCTAACCTTATCCTGTTCAGTCATTGGACAGTCAACTTCTTTATTAAGCTAATCACAGTGACATATATTCACACAGTGGGAAGGAATACTCCACATACCCCAGTCTATCTCTTAGGAGTGAGTGTAAGAGTGTGTGTGTGTGTGTGTGTGTGTGTGTGTGTGTGTGTGTGTGTGTGTGTGTGTGTTTGGTTTGTGTGTCTATCTGTCGTCTATCTGTCAGACTGTGTGCAGGACCCACGTCCAGCTCCTAGCTGATTCCTTGGCTCTTTTCCTCCTTGTCGGGATGCCACTGGGGCTTTGTTTCTAAGCAACTCTCCGAGGTCATTTACACTTGTCTCATCCACACCTGTTAGCAATGCAAGAGTTTAATTTTCACCTTTCAGAGAAGGAAACGGGTCCAGGGATGGTAAAGGAAGGAACAAAAGAGAAGGAGCAGCTCTCAGCTCTTTCCAGTCGATCCCTAGGCTCAGTGTTTCAGGTCCCAAGGTGGCTCTTGAATGGGGACCCCAGCCACTTCTCAAACTCCATGGGAAGAGGTGCCACTCCTACAACCAGAGGAATAAGGATGCCATTTCCCCTCAGCCTCTCAGGTTATATTCCCCCCACGTGTGCCCAGAGTACACCCCCTCTGTCTGGGAGATGGGGCTGGAATATTATGAACATCTGGCCCCCAAGGCCCCCTTAAGGAGAAAACAGATGCCACTGTGCTAGATAAAGCCTCATTCTCCCCAGACCAAGAAAACATGGCCCAAGGGATGCTCTCCTTAGATTCAAGCCACAGCACTGTCAACCACTCAGGTTGTTTCCACTTCGGAATGCCTCTCACCACATTCTGTACATGTGCAGTGCATTTTTGAAAGGCTCCTCACTCACCTGATATGAATATGAAAGAAGCGTTTACCCCTTCGCCCACAGTGACAACGCTAGTCGATGCCACTACTGTATTAAAGCCACTTTGCATCAGGCCAGCCTGGAGCCTATAGGAACCACAAAACAAGCCACAGCAATACCTAGGCCCCTGGAATAGTAGTGTAAAATAAACCACTTTAAATCACTGGGGGAAAGAAGCAAATCGATGCAAATGGCCGTTCTCCAAAGAACAAGCGGCAATTAGTACCCTGCTGCGAGACTGACCTCACGGCCCATTATAGGGCACAGAGCTCAGAAGCCCAACTCAGACTTCTGGCAGGGCTGGCAAGATGCCCAGCTGCATCATCTTCAGTCAGACTCGGTTTCAACCGCAGGCCGGCTAGATCACAAGCTCCATACAGGGACGAGGCAAAGCTACTCCCTGTCTCATAACACTCAAGCTGGTGGGGACACAGATGCAACATCTTGCCCGTGCCCTTTGTGTCTGGATGATTCTAGTCAGATATTTGAGTGGCTGTTATAAATCTGATTGTATTCTATCAACAGACAAATAGGCAATGCTCACACAGCTTACATCACAGTGAGAGGAGAGAGACATGATAAACAAGATGGTGAGCATTAGTGAGCAATTAAGGCAGAGGGGGCAAGGAAAGAGGTAGGCATTACATGGTGTGTTTGTCAAACAACAAAATCTTCCCAGTTGCAACAATTTGGATGAGCCTGCGAGACTTTTTATACTAAATCAAATGGGGCACTGCTGTGGTTTGAATGTGAAATGCCCCCCATAGGCTGACATGTTTGAATAACTGGTCACCAGCTGGTGGCGCTGTCTGGGAAAGTTGTGGAACCTTTCAGAGGGCCTGTAACACAACCTCATTCATACTGGGGTCTTGTGGAAGTAGAAAGTGGAATGGTGGTTCCCAGACACTGGGGTGGGAGTGGGGCAGAACTGACTAGCAGATACAGAGGAGCTACTAGTGAACAGGAATAGGAGCGGGTGCCGTTCCCCACAGCAGGATGACTGTCCTCAACAGCAACCCTTCTATGTTTCAAAATGGGTAGGAGATAATATTTGTAATGCTTTGCTACAAATAAGTGATAAATGTTTGAAGCGTTAGATATATCCCATGCACCGAATACCACATTGTAAGCTATGTATATACATAACAATGTGTCAATTAAAGTATTAAAATACAGAGATGGAAGGATGTGTTTCAAGAGCGCATGAAGTATGTCCTTCAAAAGCTGTGTAGTAGATTAGAGATGGGGATGTCACTCAGTCGATAGAGTGTTTGCCTAGCACACACTGAGGCTTAGGTTTGTTGCCAGCACCATATAAACATGGCAAGACATGTCTATAATTTCAGCACTCAGAAAGTAAAGGCAAGAGGATCCGAAGTTCAAAACCATCCTCTCCCTGTCTCACTGTCAAGCCAGCCAGAGCTTCCTGAAATCTGCTTATTTAAAAATAAGGAAAGGGGGCAAGTGCTTTTACTCAGCTCTAGGGTGCTCGCCTAGGCTACAAAGAGCTTTGAGTTCTTTTACAAACTCGAAAGTGTGTATAGATTCTCACGACACAGTGAGCTTCTGAGGCAGGGCTTGTGTGTTGTCCTTTCCACACTAATGACATCAGACAGGCCTTCAGTCTCTGCTCTGTCCACAGGATTCCCAGCACCACACAGTGGACAGCCATGGCTTTTCAGTAACGCTGAACACTGTGAGCAATAATGACGACAAGAGCACATGTCTAGCAGGGCGCCTCTGACCACCTGGTACTTCAGTCTTAGGACCCTGCTCTCAGCCCCAGAGAGAGGGGATGCTTCAGTCAGAACACATCAGCCTGCAAACAGTTGAAGCCCCAACATTGGCAGGTCTTGGAGTAAACTAATTCATTTTTTTAAAGCCCACTGAGTCTGATATAGGCAACTGAGTACCTCTGTTGGTCTACTGACAGGGCTGATCAAGGGGGTCTCTAAGTCAGGATCTGGTCTCTACAGCCAGGATGTATGCATACTCTGTGACACAAAGGAGTGCCCAGAGCTGTCCACACTCAAGTTCCCGACACTCTGGGTCCTTATCAATTTGCAATTTTTTCCTTTGTCTGGTGGGTGATAGGATATTAAACATAAGGTGGTATACTATTTTAATTTTTGCTTGGATTTATAAAATGTCTTCAAGAATGTCTTAGTCCTTTGGAGTTACGGTTTTCTATTAGAGTGGCCCATTTTCTTTTGATTTTGCTGAAGTCTGTGTTAGCTTTGCTTCGCCCTGTTGACTTTTCATATGTTGCATAGTTGTTTCCTCCATAATGAAACATTCTCTCCTCAAAGACACAGGGAGGCCCTTGGGGCTCACGAAACTAACTCGTAAGGAGCTGACTGGACTCCCAAGTGCCCCCCACCACACACATACACACCCACGGGTTATATAAGCTACAGACAATCACCTGGGGAGAGGAAGTGTCCCAGCAATGTAACCACCTGCACGTTGTGTGGGGAGCTGCAGGGATGCAGCTTGTGAGCATCATTCAGGCTGCAGTAGGATTTGCAGGGGATACAGCAGCTTTTATTACCCTAATAAACTATTGGTTCACTAATCCAGACTTGCAGGGAGTTATTTCTTCACTCTGACAGTGCCCTTCCTACACCATGGAGAGACATAGATGGCGTGGGTGAAGCATCACCTTCAACTCTCACTGAAGAGGAAACCCTTAGTTATCAGTGGATCTCAATCCTCCTGTTGCTTCCTAATACAGTTCCTCATGTTGTGGTGACTCCCAGCCATAAAATTACTTTCTTTTCTACTTCACAACTGTAACGTTACAGAGGAACAGTTAGAAACAGTGTCTCAGTTCCTAAGACCATCAGAAATGTCTCCTCCCACCTCTCCCCATGGTCACGACCCACAGGTTGAGAACCACTGCTTTAGAGGAACTGTAACATTGAATTCTATGTTTTTAGGGTTGATTTCAAACTCAATGTTCAAGTGATTTCTTGCTCAGCCTCTGTTGCTCCCTCTGGAACCTATGGCAGAAACCACATTGATCTTACACCCCAACTGTCAATAACTAGTTGTATTATTTCATGAATAAATATTTGCAGAAATAACATGACCCAACTCTGCATGCTGCCAGAAGTCAATAAATGGAAGCTGCTAGTTTTAATGAGTGAGTTCTTTTCCCCAAAAGGGAAAGCGCAAAAGAAGTATAATGAAGCAATCTTCTGCAAAGAGACCAAGCCAAAGACAGAGACGTCAACACTGACGGACACGGATGCCCTGGCTTTCTCACGTGAGACTGCAAAGCTTTATTTCATATGGGAAGCCTTTGGGAGAGGTGAATCCAAGAATCAAACTCTGGAATGGTAATGTTTTAGTTTTAAGTATTACAGCTATGTATGGGTGATGTGGCAACCACAGATGAGATGATCTTCCTATGTGTACCGCGAATCCCCCTATGTGTACCACGAGATCCTCCTATGTGTACCACAATGAGGGTCCCTTGCTGAAATCCCCATAGAAGCTGTGGTCAGCAAAATAAGGGATGTATGAAAAGGCTCTATGGAAGCCTACAATCTTTCAACTCAAGTGAAAAATTAAGAGGGAATAACAGAACATGTATTATATGAAAAAATGGGGGTCCCCAGAAATCTCCAATTGGGATTCAAACTTTAAGCAGGGGTCAAGGAAAGGAAATGGGTTAAAGAGGTGTCCTGCATAGATAGACAACGCTTCCCCCAGAAGATATAAATTTTTAAATGACACTTCGGTGCCAGACATGGGTTACCTTTCTACAAGATATTGGTAAAGAAGGCCCCAGAAGTTTCCAAAACAACACATACTGTTGCTGTTACCCTTGATTACCCACATACATGGTAGGACTCTATTGCTTAAGAAGCCACACGCAGTGCTAGGGAGATAGTTCAATGGTTAAGAGCAGGGCTGCTCTTCCAAAGGAGCTGGGTTCAATTCCCAACACTCACATAGGAGCTCAAAACTGTCTATAACTCCAGTGCCAGGGGATCTGGCATCCTCACACAGACATAGATGCAGGCAAAACCCAAAGGTACATAAAAATAAGTAGATCTTTTTAAAAAGACACCACAGGTTTTGGCTTCAAGATACAGAGGAATCAATCTCAAACTGACCAGGAAATTTCCTTCTTGATGGCTAACTGAGTGGTGCCGGGCAGGCCACTGAGAAAGAAAAGACATCAATGGCCTTCCCCTGTACTGAATCTTGAGTGTTATAATACTGACCTGCCAGGACATATGTGTCCGCTAGTGCACTAAAGGCATGACTGTTATGAGGAGAATGAACCGCTTTCTGATAGGCTTCACAGAAAGAAATTTATGACTGCTACTGTAAAGCTGGCCAAAGCTCATGGCTGGGGAAGTCATAGGCCCTACTAGAAAACCTACTGTTGCTTTGCTACATAGTCATCTTGTCAAATTGCATTCTGAATGTTTATGATTTTGCCCATAGACCTGAGCTACTCTCGGCTTGGTGAGAGAAACTCCTTATTGCAGTGAACAGTGGTGACTCAGTGATTCATGACTAATGGCAGAGCTGAGACTAAATGACCTTGAGGGCTCAGCCTTTTCCTGCCCCCCTACCTGAACCCCAAAAGGCTCTGAAGAGGTGCATAGACAGGTCAGCTAAAGGTTGGGAAGGAGTTAAATGTGGTCTTCTGAACATGCCATAGAGGTTGTTTGCACACACTCACAGCTGCTGCGGTTACCTGGACAAGATCAAGCCAGTTAAAATTCTAGCATGGGTGGCGGAGGGACCTCTGAAGCTCCACCCCTAACTCAGGAGCTGTTGATAGTTGATGGCTGCTGGGGAAGAAAGAATCGTTTTTACTTGGAGGTGTACAATCACTGGTAGATTGCCCACAACTTGAGTGGTTAGCCCGGTAGTTGGTTTTTTATTTTTTCTTTGGGTGCCTGGCACCCAGCTCCCAAATAATTCACGGCATAAATGAATGTAACACATCTTAAACTAATATTCCATAACGCGGCCGCGCACCCAGGTGCATACAGGCAATGCTAATCAGACTCAGTGGGTTAGTGAGAAAACAGTAAGGATGTGATGTTGAGGGGAGCAGAAGGATGTTGCATGGTGAAGAGTGGAATGAATATGATCAAGATACACTGTATACATGTTAAAATATTATTTTTAAGATGGTTATTGTTGCTGATTCAGGTGTATTATTTCATTAGTTATCTATGCTTATATTATTCTTCCCTTCTTGGTTCCTTGTAGTCATGTGTGAGGTCTTATATATTACAACAGTCTTTATGTCTAAGCTATTTTAGAAGGAAGAAGAATTTGCACTTTTAACAGTTTCAAGAGGCAAAGTTCAAATACAAGTCTCCCTAATCAGAAATGACACCTTGTCACAGTTCTGTTGCTGTAAAGAGACACCACGGTCAAGACAACTCTTATAAAAGAAAACATTTAATTGGGGGCTTGCTTACAATTTAGATGGTTAGCCCCAATTTAGCAGGAAGTGTATTGGCAGGCAGGCACAGTGTTGGAGATGTAGCTGAGAGCTACATCTGATCTACAGACATCAGGCAGAGCGAGAAAGACACTGGGCCTGACATGGGCTTTTGAAACCTCAAAGCCCACCCCCAGTGACACACTTCCTCCTATTAGGCCACACCTCCTAATCCTTCTAATCCTTCTAGAACAGTTCACCAACTGATGAATAAGCATACAGATAAACAAGGACATGGGGGATACCCTCATTCCAACACCCCACCCTCTACCCTGTTTTTGACCCTGTTATCTGGAAACTGCCTGTTGACAAAAAAAAAAAAGAAGAAGAAGCCAAGGGGTCATCCAAGGCCACCCTAAAAAGCTGGGCTCTACCTTGAGGAGTGACACTGAGCCCTATGGAAATGGCAAAATATAGATCCTAAAAACACAACCACTTAAATGTTTCTTAAAATGGTCCTAGCTACACACAGCAAATGAAAAGCACTTCTTCAATACAACCTAAAACTTTGGCCAAAAAGGCACACACAGCAACTCCTCCTGTCTACAGTTTCACTTTCTGTAGTTTAGTTGCCTGTAGTCGACAGCACTGCAAAAATGTGAAATAAAACATTCAAGAAATAGCCGGATGTGGTGCAACACCTTCAACCCCAGTACTGGGAGTCAGAGGCAGGTGGGTCTCTATAAGTTCAAGGCCAACCTGATTTACATAGCAAGTTCTAGGCTAGCCACGGCTACCTAGCCAGGCCTGGCCTCAGAAACAAAAAGAAAACAAAATACTTGAAAATTTAAAAGTGCATATTTTTAAATTGTACATTGTTCTAAAGAGAATGATTAAATCTCACATAGACCTGTTTCCAAGAACACAAATAACGTCTGTCCAGTTCATTCAACCCTGTACTCCACCTGACTGTTAGTCACTGGGTGTCCGTCCCAGTAATCATTGGGAGTGTGACTGGCAGTGCTGATAGCATCCAGGGTGCAGGAACATGTGCATTTCCCCAGCGATTAAAGAATGAAAATGCGTGAAAGAAAGTTTGCAAAACCAAATGTTATTCATAATGAAAGCAATCAAGCAGAGAGAACCGGAACCAGAGTTCACCTTCCCCCCAGAGAGTTCAGGACTTTCACTGTGGGTGAGAGAACCCAGTCCTAGAAGGGCAAGCTTTTCCCACATTCTCTCCAGAAGGGTTCACTCAAATCAGAAGTGTTGGTTGGTACAGCCATGTCAGACCTGCACAGGTCTAGAGCAAAACAAACCTATATGTAAAGAGCCCATGCTTTCTGGTCCCAAGGAAGAAGAACCAGGAATTGGGCACCATCCTGCCATCTTAGGAGGTTTCAAGGTGAAACTGTATCCCTCAGAGCTCCGGTCCCCTCACCATCTACCTACTGAAAGGACTAATTCCTAATATCAGTCAGTACTGTGGTGCTTGTGTTCAAGATGTAATATCACACATCTCACATAGCAATACCACATCTCAGAAACACCAAAATAGCTCTGCGATGCTTTCTTTGATTCATATGCAGACATTATTGAGGATTGCATTTTTAGATCTTTTAACCAAAGCTATTACAGCAGATTTTAATTAAAGGAATAAAGCTAAGAAAAATAAAATTAAAGGAATAAAGTCTTGCACATGCCCTGGGTTAACTTTCTCTAAATATTTCATACTTTGTACTATTGCCTGTGTGTGTGTGTGTGTGTGTGTGTGTGTGTGTATGCTCGCGCGTGTGAGAGTGGGGGTGCATTATGTACATATGAATGTGGATCCCAGAGGGCAGCCATGGGGAGGATAACCCCATAAGGCATCACTCCTCAGAGTACCTTCTACCTGGGTAATAAGGCTGAGTCTCTCATTAACCTGGAATCTGTCAAGTAGGCTAGGCTGACTAGGCAGCAAGCGTCAAGGTTCTGCCCATCTTTACCTCTCCAGCACTGGAATTACAAGTGTGGGTCCCTGCACTCAGTTTATTTAACATAAGTTCTCATGTTCAAACTCAAGTCCTTGGGCTTACAAAGAGAAGCAAACCTTTTACCAACTGAGATATTTCTTCAACCTAATGCCACGATTTTTACATTTCAGCTTCTCAACATGTCCTTGCAGAGAAATACAGTTTGGTATGTTGATTTATCTCACTAAATTTGTGACATTGGTTGAATTTCATTGCCAATACACTGAACACCCCACTTCTCCTATCTAGTCTGGACATCTTTTATATCTTCCTTGCACCCTATGAGACTGGCCAAGCTTTCTAAGACAATGTTAAAAGGTGACGAAAGCAGACGGGCATCTTCCATGTCTGTCATCTTGGAGGGCTGATATTCAGTCATTCCACACTAAACATGGTATTGCCCATAGGCTTTAAGCAGATACTCTTTTCATTTAAGATAATTCCTCTTATTCATAATTTGTAAATAATTTGTATTTAAAATAAATATCATTCCCCTGTTAGGAGTCCTACAAGAACACCAAGCTAACCAACATAATATAAATGCGGAAGACCTAGCACAGACCCATGCGGGCTCTGTGATTGCCCCTTCAGTCTCTGTGAGTCCCTAGGAGCCCTGATTAGTTGATTCTGTGGGATGTATTTTCCTAGTATCCTTGACCCCTCTGGCTCTTATGATTCTTCCTCCCCCTCTTCCAGGGGTTTCCCCAAGCTCCTCCCCAGTGAGATCTCCAATTTGGACTTCCTCTCCACCTAATATTTGTCTGTGGGTCTCTGCATCTGCTCTAATCAACTGCCAGAGGAAGCCTCTCAGAACGCTTGGGCTAGGCACCAACCTGTGAGGAGAGCAGAATCATTTTATTGATTTTTTTATATGAGAGTTTGTGCCTAGTCTTATTGTAACTCGGGCCATGTTCACTTGGTATCTCTGGGGTGCCTGCTCTCTTCTGAAGGGAAAGAGAGGAGGAGTTGATCTGGAGGAGAGTGGAGGTGAGAGGCCTGGGAGAGGCAGGGGGCACTGCAGTCAGGATGTATTTAATGAGAGAAGAATGAAAAAAAGAATAAACGTCAAATTTTATCAGATGATTTTCCTACATCCACAGAAATGCTCCTACAGATTTTACTTTGAGGTTTAATAAAATGTCAAAAAGCAATAATTAGTTCTCTCTCTCTCTGTGTGTGTGTGTGTGTGTGTGTGTGTGTGTGTGTGTGTGTGTGTGTTGTTCCTCCACCATTTTTTTGTAACTGGGTCCCCCACTAGCCTGGAACTCAATAGGTATGTTAGACTGACTAAACAGACAGCCCTAGGAATCCATCTGCCTCCATCTCCCCAATTGCACACACTTTAAAACACACACACACACACACACACACACACATTCTGAAAATTGAAATCAGGTCCTCCTACTTGACCAACCCAGCCATCTCCTGAGGCCCCCAATGATTGTTTTTTAAAGGATAAGGCAATCTTGCATTCTTCAGACAAACCACACATGACAATAGTGTTTATTCCTTAAAAATATTTCTGAATTATTCTGCTGAAACTGTGTTTATAATGTTTGCATCAATTCTATCAATGATGTTGGTGAGCAGTTTCTCCATAGAGTCTTGCCCTGGTTTGATGTCAGGGAAGTGCCCACCACACTGGGTGAGCTGAGAGTATTCACCCTACTGCTCTGCCTCACTGCAAACTGGATATCAATTCCCCCAAAGTATTTCCTAATCTACGAGCCACTAATGAAGCCATCTAAGCCTGGAGTTCCCTTTGTGTCACCAATTTAATGTGTGAGATGACTCAGTTTATCTACCTCATCTTCAATTTTTTTACTTTAAAGAGATTTGTTTAAGTGGCTGAAGGGCTGGGGACATAGGTCAGTTAGCATAGCCCATGCCTAGCATGCATGAAGCCTGAGTTTAATTTCTAGCAACACATAGGACTGAGCATGGTGATACAGTCTTGTCATCCTAGCACCTTGAAGTGGAGGCAGGAGGACCAGCAGTCATCCTTGGTCAATGGTAAGTTCAAGGCAAGCTCAGGTTACAAGAGACCCTGAATCAACAAAATACTAAGCTAGTGAATATATGGAGGTAAAGTTGCACAAAGGCCCCCTACAGCTGGAATCTGACAATGCCATTCAGTTCATTATTCATTCAGGATGGTTTATACTATCCTTGTCAAAGGGGAAGGCTATAGAAACATTAGCATCACCCAAAGATCACAAGATGAATGCGATATTCCATGCCTGTCTCCCGGAGCAGATAGTGTCAGCTGACAAGGATGTGATAGACACATCCTAAATGGGCAGAGAAATGCTGCAGCTATCTCAGATGGATGTTATCACACATCGGGTTAGATGTGGGCTTCAGGACTCCCTGGTAGCTTAACTGCAGGTGGAAAACGTGTGGATCAAATCGACATGAGCATGTGTAAGTTCGCTCTTTAGGAGCCTCTGTAATTGGCTCCTGTATGGTGTTAGGCCCTCATAGGGCTATGGGAATCCAAGCCAACTTTGAGAGCAAAGGGATGCAGCAGATGCAGGCCTGCCCAATGCAGGGATGAGAGGCCATGTGGGAGGAGATTATCAGGGCAAGAGTAGCTGTCAGGCCTGCTTCACTACCATTCCCCTTGCGATACCCAAAACTTATCACAAGTCCTCATGCCTCTGGCTCTGGGGGCATTTCACAAAAAAAAGATTATCCAAGCAGCAGGACAGTGCATCCCAAAGGATAAGAATTCTTCATTTCAAGCTTAATAGTGAATTGTAGCTGATCTCTCTCTCTCTCTCTCTCTCTCTCTCTTTCTCTCTGTCTTTTCTCTCCCTCCCTCCCTTCCTTCCTCCCTCTCTCTCTCCTTCTCTTCAGTATTTTAACAAGAGGCACAAATAAACAAGCAACTGAAGCCACACACTTTTACAAGCAGAGTGAAGAAATAAGATCACAGTCACAATGAGCTGTTAACCCACAGGGATCAGGGTGGAACATCAGCGGTCTCTCCCACCCCTGTGAACACCAGCTAGCCCTGTGACTGGAAGCCATCAGGAGCCCTTCCCTGTCCCTGCCCTGCCCCCACTGTCTGAAGAGTGACAGAAGAGTCTGCCGAGTTTCCAAAATTCACAGAGGAGCAATAGACTGATCTAAGTACAAGGAAATGAGATGGCTTCAAAAGCTTTCATCTTCATGAAATGTCACCCACTTGGGGCCCTCCTGTCACCATCTGCAACACCAGCCAAGTCATCAGTCCCGATTCTCACTGGAGATGTTTGTCACTATCCTAGGAGACAGATCCCAGTAAAAGTCACAGAACATTGGATAGAAAGACAGCCCCAGAGCTTCTCGTTTCTTCCTCTAGACAAGTTGTTCTAAAGAGATAATCCAACTCTCCCCATTTCAGGCCCCCATTCTCCAGGAGGACAGGGGAGTGAACCGCATGCAGTCTGCCAGGAATGAAGCCAGAAAAGCTTATGAGGGTGACCCCAACCAGTCTCTTTCATAACTGTTCCACATACCCCACAAAGGTCACTGCTGTCCTCATTCCTGCTTTGCAATTCCAGCTTGTCTGTGTCCACCACCTCCTCACAAGCCAGTCTCTCTTACTCTAAAAGATCCCCGTCTCTGTTCAAACTCCCAAAGCAGCATGATTCCAGGTGCACACTACTCCACTGGTTGAGTCTTCAACCAGAGATGAGACATCACCCCCAAACTCCATACCAAGACTGTGGGAGCACCATTGAAGATAGGGAAAAGAGGGGAGGAGCTGGAGGGCAGAGAGAAAAGGCCTGTGAACTGTTATCTTCTGAACATTACATCCTGCTACACACACACTCTCACAGCAGTTGTGGTTAGCTGCCCAAGGTCAAGCCAGTTAAAAATTCCAGCATGGATGGGCCAAGGCTACCAAGCCTCCAGCCCTAGCAGAGTTGCTATTGGTAGTTGATGACCACTAAGACAGGGAGAGTCATTTTTCTTTAGGTGACCACTGATAATTTGTCCATGCTCCAGTGGATAACCACACACCCATATGTGTATGGGTAGCACCAATTAGGCTCAGTGGATTCAATTATAATATTGATTGATTGATTGACTGATTCAAAAGAATCTTACTAAGGGAAACTTACTTAGCTTTCCTCTGACCCTCACATCCTGATCCTGTGATTTCCAGAGCAGGTATGTGATTGTACTATGCCTACTTCAGTCTCACATGGATCCCACAGATCTTTGGGGACAAGAAGAGCCTGCTATATCTAGACTTTTCTGGCTTTGGATCTTACTATCCCTTTCTTGAGGTCCCAGATTCCAACTACCTTTGCAGTTCAGAAAAAAAAATGTTCTAAAGAGCATCCTGAATGTCTTGGGAGAAACAGTTACCTGTCCCATAGGCAGGAGAGTAGAGACAAGCCTCAAAACCAGAAAGGATCACCCCTCTCTCTCGGTCATCATATCCCTAGTACACAGATTTTTCTGTATAACTTAGGCATCAATTAGCACTCATTGAGCACCCACTGCATACCAAGGCAAGCCCTAGCAGGTGATTGGTAAGGGACCTGAACTGCAAACAGTGACCCATCCAATGCAGCTCTCAGGGTGAGGGGAAATCCAGTTGAACACAGGGCAGAGTACAGAAGGCTCCTAAATGTTATGTGCGGGAAGAGGAGTCAGAGGACGGGGAATCCTGCAGAACTCTGTTCTAGAGTTCTAGATGTTCTTCAAGATGTTCCTTCAAGGCACATATGTAAGTGTAGTATTGAGAGGGAGAAAAGTCACAAGCCCTTCCTCACAGGCCTTCCTCCGGTTGTTCCAAGAGGCTTCAGTGATGGAGCACCATGAAATTCTTCTCCATTCAGGGTTGAGAGAAGAATATTCTGTAGATACCTGTTAAGTCAATTTGGATCAATGAAAACCATACAAAGAACCAATGGATCTAAGAGTTGATTCTTTGAACAGATAAACAAGATTGATGTGGGATTTCCCTCTGTATGCTGTGATTACCATTAATGAATAAAGAAACTGCTTTGGACCTATAGCAGGGCAGAAGTTAGGTAGGCAGGGAAAACTCAACTGAATGCTAGGAGAAAGAAAGAGGAGTCAGGAGAGAAGCCATGTAGCCCCACTGGAGACAGATGCTGGAACTTTAGCCGGTAAGCCACAGCCTCGTGGTGATACACAGATTAACAGAAATGGGTTAAATTAATATGTAAGAGTTAGCCAATAAGAAGCTAGAGCTAATGGGCCAAGCAGTGATTTAATTAATACAGTTTCTGTGTGATTATTTTGGGTCTGGGCAGCCGAGAGCCAACAAGTGTCCTCCTTTCTACATAAGATCTACAGACTTTTAGCCCAACTGACTAAAAGAAGCCAAGAGAAGACCCAAATGAACAGAATCTAAGATGAACAGGCACTGAAGAAATTCAAAATATGTAAGGGAATACTTCAAAGATCCATATGCCATTTAGAAAACTTAAAGTGAATAAATGAATTTCTAGGTTATTCTAAACCACCAAAGCTAAACCAAGGAAATATCAACAACCTGAGATCAAAACAGTTGTAAAAAAAAAAAAAAAGTCTTCTGTCTTAAAAAAGACAAACAATTCACAACCTGTATCCAGCCACATATCTAAAAGATTATCCACCATGACCAAGTCGGCTTTATCCTAGAGATTTGAGAATGGTTCAACATACATAAATCAATAAATGTAATGATTCATTAATGGACTTTTTAAAACCACATGATCACCTCAATGTATGCAGAAAAAAGCCTTTGACAAAATGCAACATGCATTCATGATACTTGGTAGTGTGCAATTCCATTGGGCAGACAGCAAAGATGTGAACTACTTGGCTGGTGTGTTTTCTGTTTTAACAAATACAGCCAGTTTGCCAAAGACATAGAGACAATTACACCGGCACCAGTCAGGTAACACAAGATCTCGGCTAACCTGGGGCTTTGATTTTGAAGGCTGGGTTTTGCCAGATCATTGTGGCTTAATCTGCATTTATTGATAGTTCATATAGGTAAGCATCTATCCAATGATGTTTTTGACTATTTGGGTTTTTAATGGATTTTCCAGTTACATCGTGTGTGTGTGTGTGTGTGTGTGTGTGTGTGTGTGTGTGTGTTAGTTTCTCTCATCCCATTTTGTATCTCTTTTCTAAATGATTTGTAGGCTTTTGTTATGTTGTACATATTAAAATGTATTCTCTTTTTTTTTTTTGTAGATGAGTTTTTCCTCTTTCACTCAATTCCTTTACAAGTCCTTAAATTTGGAGCCGGGAGAAATGTTGTAGGCAGCAAAGCGCTGGCTGTGCAAGCACTGGGACCTGAGCACGCATGGAACAATGCAGTTTCAAAGGCGGGCATCTGTAACCTCAGTGCTGGGGCTCAGAGACAGAGGATCCCTGAAGCAGGATGCCCGTACGCTCTTGCTGAATTAAAGTAGCCTGAGTTCAGTGAGAAACCCTGAAGATAGACAGACAGATAGATAAATATATAGATGAAGCAGTTGTGGAAGATATATAATGTTGACCTTGTCCTCCACTGTCAAGAGTATACACAAACACCTACACACACACAGACACACACACATACACGATTTTTCAAAGTCTTTTGTTTCTAACACATAAAACTAGCACATGTTTAGAGATAGTGTACCAGTTTCCTACATGCAAACAGCGTGTGATGATCACATGCGGTTGGAATTTCCATCTCCCTTCACATTTATCATTGCTTCTTGCTTGGAAACTCATACGCCTTTCTTCCAGTTTATTACAAAATACACAATACATTGCTGTGAACTCTAGTCCTGCTCTCCTGTGCCGTAGACCACTGCAGTTATCTTTGGTCTTTAGTTGTATTTATCACTCATCACTCAGCTTCCCCATCCGTCTCACCCTCTAGTGGCCACTATTCCACTCTCTACTACCCTGAGACCAACTGTTTGGATTACATGTATAAGTTAGAACCTGCGGTGTTATTCTTTTGTGATTTAAACTTTAATGTGGCCTAGTTTATTACGCTTTTTCTTTGCATCTATTGCTTTGTGTTTTAGTTAAGCCGTTCTCGTTCTCGGTTAGGCCCATCAACACACGCCTGTAATCCCAGCACCCAAGAGACTAAGGAAAACAAGATCTTGAGTGCAGTGACAGACTGATTTACATAACAAGTCCAGCGTCACCTAAGCTGCATACTGAGGCCTGGTCTGAAAAAACAAACCAACAACAAAATAAATAGGTAGGAGAGTCAGCTGGCTCAAATGATAGAGGTGTTTGCCACTAAGCCTGACAACCTAAGTTTAATCACCAGGACTCATAAGGTGGAAGGAGAGAACCAACTCCTGAAAGTTGTCCTCTGACCTCAATACATGAGCCATGGCACACATATGTTGTTCTCCCCCACCCCACCCCCACATACAAATACATTAATGTAATTTATTACAAGATTTTTAAATAAAAGCCAGTAGCTATAGTTAATTTCCACTTTTTTCATTCCTGGTATGTACTAACCCAACAAACTCCATGGCTGGACCCAACTGTAAGCCTACTGAGAAAAATGCTACCCATATACCCAGAAGTAAAGAGAGCTAGGTATCAGAGAATAGGAGTCCTGTTTAGCACACTCCGTTTCCAAGAGTCTGAAAGCTGGGCGAAAACACCAGGATTTACGGTTGCCAGCCTCATAGGAAACTCCCAGCAAAAGCAGCTAATGGCCGTGCCTGACCCTGGCCTTGCACCCCACTCACTGGCGGGCTTCATCAGTGGGTGCTGCAGCCAGCCCATTGGCCCCATCCTGACCTGGGAAACAGCCTTCCCAAACCTAGGCACACAGGGTTGCTGGAACAGGAAGTGTTGAAGCTCTGTCGCCACTTTCATCATCTTGTTTCAAAAGTTATAATTTTCCCTGGCAATGCTTTGCACTGGGCAAGTCAGTGCTAAACTTATTACAAGAAAATTGCCCTTGGTAATGATCTGGACTTTAAAAATCCATTTTCCATTTCTGAAATAAGAGCTCAATTTCTCCCGCATTCTATTTGTTTCATGACCCAGATTGGAAACAGTATCAATTTTCTGCCAGCATATTAAAACGTAATTTTATTAACTAGCAATTGCAGTGAGACTTAGAAATCAGCAGCAAAATGCTTCTAGAGAATTGAAAAATATACATTTCTTACTTAGTTAATGAAAATTACAACTCTGTAGTTGCTTTAGTTTCTCGTGTTCATACATTCTAATACACAACAGTTGCATCACGGGAATTTTCTCATCCTCTTCCCATAATTTCAGCATTGAGAAACCCAAGGTCAAAGGTAACTTGAAGGCCACACAATAGCCTCGAATAAGCACACTAACTAGGCTGGGGATGAGGCTTGGTGATAATACAATTGCCTACCATGTGCAAGGTTCCAGGTTTAATACCCAGTGCTACAAAAATAAATAGTTAAAGGTATATCAACTCATTTAAAAGTTGGCTTCGTATCGGGGAGATACCACATAAGCATGAGGACCCAAGTTTGGGAACCAAGCACTCAAGTAAAAAGCAAAGTGTGATGGTGTACATAGCCATCTCAACACTGGGAGGTAGAAGCGGGACGAACCCTAACACTCACTGGCCAGGTTAAACTCATGAGCTCCTGGTCCAGTGAGAAACCCTGTCTGTCCACAGTATAAGGTGAGGATTGATTGAGTAATAAGAAAAACACTTGACATCAACCTCTGTCCTCCACATGCATGCACACATACATAAACATCTACACACATACCCCCCCACACACACACACACACTAAACAATAACCAGTAGACTTTACTAACAAAACAGATATGGCTGATGGAGACTGATCAGATCATCTCAGCCTGGGAAACAGTGGAAGGAGCAAGCACCAGCCTCACAGATGTGTGAGCTTGTAAAATCTTCCCGGGCAGAATTCACTTGCCCACATAGAAGACTGAACATTATTACTATATACTTTCAAGTGTAGAGCCCAACTCCAGGGATCCAAAAGACCAGATTCTCTGATGGCAATCAAAGAAACGGGCAGTGCTGAAGAGAGAAAGGCAACATCAGGGGGCTGGGAGCTGGCCCAGATGTTAAAGTGCTGCCACGCAGGCCTGAGGACCTGAGTTCTGAGCCCCAGACTTCCATTAAAAAGTTTGGCATTGAGGGACTGGAGAGATGGCTCAGAAGTTAAGAGGGCTTGCTGCTCTTGTAAAGGACCGAGGCTCCTTTCCATGACAGTTTACAACTGTTTTTAACTCTGGTTGCAGGAGATCCAACACCCTCTTCTGGCTCCTTGGGCACCAGGCACACATGTGGTACACACATATACATTCAGACAAAATATTAATGCACATAAAGTAAAAGTAAATAAAATATTTTAAATCGTTTTTAAAGTTTGGTGTGGCTGTATGCATCTGTACTCTTGGCACTGGCAAAGGAGATCCCCAGAGCTCATTGGCCAACCAGCCTGGCCAAATTAGTCAGATCAGGTTCAGTGAAAGACCCAGATTCAGAAACTAAGGTGGAGAGTGAGTGAGAATGACATTTGATGTCAACATACAACCTCTGCACACAACTACACCCATAACTGTGAATACCTGCACACACGTGTGCCTGCACATACATATGCCTACAACATACATCTGTGAAAGAAAAATGAGCTTCAATCAGCATAGGGATAACAGGAGGGCATGGGGACAGAAGATTAAACAATACACAAAACAGAAACAGCATGTCTCTTTCACAAGTCACTAATCCCATAACTCTGGTACCTAATGCAAATGAGTTGGAGAAACTTTCAGACAAAGAATTCAGAAGAATGACCATGAGCATGTTCAAACAATTCAAAGATACAAATATACTATAAGAATAAAACAAGGAGATGCATAGAAGGAGGAAATTGAAAATGAAAGTATGAAAATAGAGCTAGAACTGCTGAAGAAGACCCAACTGAAATCACACTGGAAATGGAAACCTCAATAAGTCAAATAAAAGCCTCAGTGGAAAGCCTCACCGATAGAATGGATCATGTAGAAAATATGAGAATCAGGGATGGAAGACAAGATAGAGAAATTGGATCACTCTGTAGAGGTCAATGACAACACACACACACACACGCACACACACACACACACACACACACACACACACACACACATACACATGAGCAGAAAGTAGGAGAGCTCTGGCATACCATGGAAAGATCTAGCCTTCAGACTGTGCGGAGAAGAAAGAGTGAAGGTATATACCATATACACTATACCATAGTGAAGGTATAGAGAATATTTTCAATAAAATTATAGAAAACAAATTTCCAGACCTAGAGAAAGAACAAGAGACCTACAGTGCTCCAAATAGACAGGATCAGAGAGGAAATTCCCTGTGGCATATTATGGCTAAAATATTTTTTTAAACACAGAACAAAGAGTTTTAAAAGCGGCAAGAGAGAGAATTTACGTTACTTTTAAAGGCAAACCTATCAGAATATCACCTAATTGCTCACCAGAAACTTTTAGAGCCAGAAATGCCTGCAAAGATGCCTTCCAAGTTCTGAGAAGCAACCACTGTAACCCAAAATATTATATGAGCAAAACTATCTATTAAAACTCAAAAGATAATTTTTCAAAATATCCATGCTCAAAACAGATTAAAGGGATTTATGGCCAGTAAGTCAACAATACAGAGAATCCTAAAAGGAATACTTCAGTCCAATGACAAGAATAAACCTTCCCAAAGGCCAAAGGGAATCAAGAAACAATTCCAGACCAATTATTCAAAAGACATCTAAGAAAACACTACACAAAATAACAAGAACCAATACTTAATTGCTCAGTAATAACTTGTAATTATTAACAGCCTCAGCTATGCCAATAAAAAGATACAGACTAGCAGACTGAATTAGAAAACAGGATCCATATTTTTGTTGCCTTAAAGAAACAAACCTTACCACCAAATATAGAGACAATCTTAAGGTAAAAGAGTGGAAAAAGATATTCCAGGCAAATGGAACCAAGAAACACGCAGGCATAGGCATCCTACTATATGACAAAATAGACATCAAACCAAAACTAGTTGAAAGAGTTAAGGAGAGCCATTTCATATTCATTAAAGGAAAACCTCACCAAGAAAATAATGCAATCTTAGAAACACGCACACCAACACTGGTGCACTCAATTTCATGAAAGAAGTACTAAGATATCTAAAAGCACAGATTACCCCCAACACGGTGATAGCGGATGGGTAATTTCCATATTCCATTCTCACCAATAGGTAGCTCATCTGAACAGAAACTAAGGGGAAAAAGCATTGCAGTTAAATGATGTCACAAATCAAATGGACCTAACAGATATCTACAGAACATTCCAGACAAACACTAAAAAATGCATCCTCCCTCCCCCTCCCTATCTCCCTCCCTCCTCTCTCTCTCTCTCTCTCTCTCTCTCTCTCTCTCTCTCTCTCTCTCTCTCTCTCTCTTTCATTTGCCTATAGGTATATATACCTAGCCAGCAAACTCCACTTGTCTTTACCTCCTCAGTGCTCAGATTACAAGTATGCACCATTACACCTGGCTTTAAAAAAAAAAAAAAACATAGGTTCTGGGGATTCAAACTCAGGTCTTTATGCTTGGGAAGAAAGCATTGTACTGATTAAATCATCACCCCAGTCCATCTACTGCTGATCTAATGTTCTATGGCTTGTGTCTACATTAGTTTCTTTGTCTCTATGATTCACATACTTTCAACCCATTTCCCTGAATTTATCAAGCATTCTTTATACCGGCCATATACATTGCCAGAAGTCAGAGTATCTGTTAGGCTGGCTGGCAGGCAAGCCCTAAGGATTCACCTGCATCAGTCCTCCCTTGCACTGAGATTACAAGATTGTGTCCCCATGCCTGGCTCTATTTCACATGGGTTCTGAGGGCAGAACTCATTTTCCTGTTTGTGCAGCAAATCTTTGAACAATCTGTCTTCCCAAACTAAAAATATGTGTTTCCGTGAGGAAGAGTGTTTTGAAATTACACATCTGTGGTTTCAAGTGTTTCTGATATCTACCATATTATTATCAGTCTCTGCCATTAAGCTGGTCCTGCCAAGATAAACAGAAAATACATGTGCTCTGAAACTTAAGCTCCTGCCGCTGCCCATGCAGATAAAGTCCTTAAACTTTAGATTTATGTACTGCTTAGGTGGCATTATAAGTGTGCTTTTTAGGGTTTATTTACAGCTTCAAGTGAGTGTTTCTCAAAACAGATGATTTTGGCAGTAGAGAACAGTCACTCTGTTAGAATTTAACAAGTGTCAAAAATAGACACACACAGCTCCATCCCTTCAGTCCATTTGTTATCAGGTCCCGAAGGAAGCTCATTTAATTCTGAAGATCTGAGATACCAACTCCATTTTGTGCTCCCAGCTGAATGAAACCACTCATGAGGAAGCCCTTCTTGTATCTAGGAACCATGAGATGTACAAAGACTTCCTCATGGGGAAGCATCTATAAGGCACAGAAGGATCCAACATAGGACTTCCATCGAAACCCTGATGCAGGAGTTACTGCTATAGAGAAGACAAAATACTCTGGACACGAAGTTTAGTCAGTGTGGGCCAGTTAAGTTCATAGTCGCATCATGGGACCAATGTACTCTCTAAACATACAGTCTTCACCTCTCACTTCATACAACTCAGTTCATAAAATGTGGGAATTTGAGCCTTGCCCTGTGTTGTGTTAAGTTTTCAAATGAAAACATAACTCATGTCTAATCACTCCAAAATGGGTACCAACAGCAGACCAAGCTTTTATTTCACCAAAGATCACCTTTGTAAGAACAATGTTGTTGGGCTTTCTTATAGATCATGGGTGCTGGTTTACTTAATGGAGTGTAGGTAACTCCAAAATAGCTATATCTTGCAAAGTCCTACCCCATCATGGATGGTGACCCCATGAAAGCTACAACATGGAATCTTGGTTTTCATAAGCCTTCCACTGCTTATAACAGGCTAGCTTCTCTCAAGACGGTTTCCAGGTTGGGAAGGGAGAAACAATGACCAGAATTTCAAGCAACTGTCTCCTGACTTTCCTTACTCCAGTAACTAGAGAGTATAAATAACTGTATTAGCATTACTATAGGCTGGATATCATTATATTCATCTGTCCTGGTCACACTGGCTACTGAGAACAATTCTGAGATGGCACCCTGTTATAACCAGAAGAAAAAGTACCACATAACACACTAAACCACGCAATTTATTTCTATCCACTGGGATAGAGAAAAGACAGATGTTCTCTCTAAATAAGAGCATGAATCCATTGATCAATGAGTCTGTTTTTATGACACTACCATGCTGTTTTTATTACTATAGCTCTGTAGTAGAGTTTGAAATCGGGAGTGGTGATACAATAAAATTCCTTTACTGTACAGTGCTGTTTTAGATATCCTGGGGTTTTTTGTTTTTTCATATGAAGTTGAGTATTGTTCTTTTGAGATCTGTGAAGAATTGTGTTAGAATTTTGATGGGGATTGCATTGAATCTGTAGATTGCTTTTGATAAGATGGCCATTTTTTCTATGTTAACTCTACTGATCCATGAGCATGGGAGGTCTTTCCATCCTCTGATGGCTTCTTCAGTTTTTTTTTTCCAAAGAGTTGAAGTTCTTGTCATATAGGTCTTTCACTTGCTTGGTTAGAGTTACTTCAGATATTTTATGTTATTTGTGGCTGTTGTGAAAGGTGTTATTTCCTAATTCCTTTCTCAGCCCATTTATTATTTGTATACAGGATAGCTACTGATTTTTTTTAATTAATCTTGTATCCAGTTGAAGGTGTTTATCAGCTGTAGGAGTTCGCTGCTAGAATTTTTGGGGTCACTTATGTATACTACTGTATCATCTGCAAATAGTGGAAGTTTGACTTCATCCTTTTCGATTTGTATTCCCTTGACCTCCTTTTGCTGTTTTATCAATCTAGTTAGAACTTTGAGTACTATTTTGAATAGACATGGAGAGAGTGGACAGCATTGTCTTGTTCCTGCTTTTAGTGGAATTACTTTGAGTTTCTCTCCATTTAATTTGGTGGTGGCTGTTGGCTTGCTGTATATTGCTTTTATTATGTTTAGTATGTTCCTTGCATCCCTGATCTTTCCAAGACCTTTATCTTGAAGGGGTATTGAACTTAGTCAAAGGCATTTTCAGTATCTAATGAGATGATCATGCAGGTTTGTTTCTTTCAGTTTATTTATATGGTGGGTTACATTGACAGACTTTTGTATGCTGATCTATCCCTGCACTTCTGGGATGAAGCACACTTATTGTGGTGGATGATCTTTTTGATGTGTTCTTGGATTAGGTTTGTCAGTATTTTATTGAGCATTTTTGCAGCAATGCTCATGAAGGAAATTGGTCTGCAATTCTTTCTTTGTTACATCTTTGTGTGATATGGGTATCAGGTTGAATGAGGCCTCATAATTGGATGAGGCATGTAGAAGAATGCAAATAGATCCATATCTATTACACTGCACAAAACTCAAGTCCAAGTGGCTCAAAGACCTCAACATAAATCTAGTTACACTTAACCTGATAGAAGAAAAAGTGGGAAGTAGTCTTGAACATTGGCACAGGAGAATACTTCCTAAATATAACGCTAGTAGCACAGACACTGAGATCAACAATTAATAAATGGGACCTGAAAAGCTTCTATAAGACAAAGGACACTGTCAATAAGACAGCATCGTAGAGAATGGGAAAAGACCTTCACCAATCCTATATCTGACAGGGCTTATATCCAAAATATAAAAAGAACTTAGGAAACTAAACATCAAGAAAAAAAAAACAAATAATCCAATTAAAAAGTGGGGCACTGGCCTAAACAGAGAATTCTCAAAAGAAGACTCTCAAATGGTGAAAGACACTTAATGAATTGTTCAGCATCCTTGGCCATCAAGGAAATGCAAATCAAAAAGACCCTGAGATTTCATCTTACACCACTGAACACGGCTAAGATGAAAAGCACTAACAACAGCCGACGCTGGAGAGGATGTGCAGCAAGGGGAGCACTCCCCCACTGCTGAGGGGCACAAACTTGTCCAGCCACTTTGAAAACCAATATGGATGTTTCTCAGAAAACTGGGAATCAATCTACCTCAAGATCCAGCTATATCACTCTTGAGTATATACCCAAAGGATGCTCAAACATACCACAAGAACACTTGCCCAACTATGCTCATAGCAGTATTATTCATAATAGCCAGAACCTGGGAAGGCCTAGATGCCCCTAAAGAATGAATAAAGGAAATTTGATACATTTGCACAATGGAGTATTACTCAGCTGTTAAAGACAATGACATCAGGAAATTGTAGCAAATGGATGGAGCTAGAAAAAAAAAATCATCCTAAGTGAGATAACCCAGACCTAGAAGGACAATCATGGTGTGTACTCACTCATAAGTGGATAGCTATAAAGTAAAGGATAACCATGCAACAGTTCACAACCCCAGAGAGACTAGGTAACAAGGAGGGCCCAAAGGGGGATGGGTACACATATAATTCCCTAGAAAGAAGAAACTGAAGAGATCTCCTGGGTATACTGGGAGCCCGTGGAGAAAGGAACTAGAGGGGAGGTGAACGGAGGGGAGAGAAATGAAAGAGATGTCTTAACGGGGAGCCATTTTGGGGTCAGGTAGAAACCTGGTGCAAGGAAACTCCCACAAATCTACAAAGGTGACCCCAGAAAAGACTCCTAGCAATATTGGATAGGTAGCCTGAACTGACCATCTCCTGTAATCAGATTGACAACTACCTCAATTTTCATCAAAGAGCCTTCATCCAGTGACAGACAGTAACAGATGCAGAGACCCACAGCCAAGCACTGGGGTAAGTTCCAGGAATTCTGCTGAAAAGAGGGAGGAAGGATTATACAAGCCAGGGGACTCAAAGTCATCACAAGGAATCCACAGTAACAACTTACCTAGGCTCATAGGAGTTCACAGACTCTGGGCTGACAACTAGGGAGCCTGCATGGAACCAACCTAGGCCCTCTATGACCTAGACAGTTGTGTGACTTGATCTATTTGTCGGACTCCTACTGGTGGGAGCAGGGCCTGTCCCTAACACTTTGGCTGGCTTCCAGGAACAGATTCCTCTTACTGGGTTGCCTGGCCCAGCCATGAATAAGGGGAGGAACTTAGCTCTACCTCAACTTGATGTGCCATGCTTTGTTGACATCCATGGGAGACCTGTCCCTTTCTGAACAGAAAGAGAGGAGGAGCAGATGGCAGGTAGTGGTAGGGCAGGGAAAGGGATGAGAAGAGGGAGGGAAAACTGTGATCAGGATGTAAAATAAACGAATAAATTTAGTTTTAAAAAAAGCATTAAAAAAAGCATGAGCAAAATTCGAGCCCACAATAACTCAGACAGCTCGCCTATGAGAAAGCCCTGTGCTTTCCCACACTTGACCCACTCCACTCATAGTAACGCTATGGTGAAGTTGGCCAACTTTTGCCAGATCCCTTGCCTTCACCGCTAGGCTCACAAGAAAGGGTGCACTTCCTGGAAACCTTTAGCTTTGTGTGGCTGATCTCTGACACCAGACTGCTAAGAAAGGCAAGGGGGCTCTAGACCCCAAATGGGCTCCTCCAACCACGGTCTGCCTGTCTGCAGCCTTGTATCCATGCATGAGGAGTTGATATTTGGGAATGACAGGAAGCAAGAAATCAAATACTAAGGTGTTAAGTCATGCCAGTAAGAAGCTAAATTTTATGTTGTAATGACTAGCTTTACCTTTTTGGGGGGGTGGGGGGTGGTTTCAAGGCTGGGTTTCTCTGTGTAACAGTCAGTCCTTGCTGTCCTGGAACTCACTTTGTAGACCGGGCTGGCCTCAAACTCACTGAAATCTACCTGTGTCTGCCTCCCAAGAGCAGGGATTAGAGGCGTGTGCCAACACCACCCAGCAGACTAGCTTTGTCTTTAACAAAGATACCACACACAGCGGTCACAGGATGAGAGGAAATCAAGTCATCACTGATGAGGAAGATTCCTTCCCGTCGGCTACCTTTCATAGTACTGGAAAATGCTTGCTAGCTAGGCTGACTGGGGAGTCGTGTGGGGAGGTCATCAGCAGTCCTCCTTAGCTGTGACCCCTGTAAGTCAGAATAATGACCAGTGTGGATGGTGCCACCATGGGCACAACAGTTGCACATTGTTACGGGGATAACCAACACCTTTCTTAATTAGCTTTATTGCCCACTCCACAGGAGGAAACACATACCTGGTACTGCAAATCTGGCCAAGAACCTGTCATTGGGAAGTGCATAATCCCCAACCTACTTCTATCAATCTGCTAAGTGAAAATGTATAAAACTTTCCTTTAAATGTGTATCTCACAAATTAGTATTTTTATGCCCACAGATTTGTGCAGCTCTCAGACCCCATCAGCAAAGTTTCTGGGCAGTGGACAATAGTTAACACAGAAACACACAACAGATGTGAGATGACCAGCTGCTTCAAGCGGCTGCTGCCTCCACTTCCCCATCATGGTGGACTGTACCCTTAAATTAGAACTAAAATAAACCCTATCTCCTTTAAGTTGCTTTTAAAAAAAACCAGAGGAAATAAAAGACACCATCCTCATTCCTTCCACTTAATTCCCTATGTATCCAACAGTGTCTTGTATGATTTTATGGAGGCAAAAAAAAATGAATGGCATTATCTTATGCTAATGCTGCTGGCTGCACTTCACCTCATGAATACCAAATTCCCAGTGACAGGCGTGATTTCAAAACCTACTGGGTTCGTATCACTGATGAAGCTGGTAAAATATTTATAGTCTTGAAAGATAGAGAACCATAATCCCAAAGTCAAAACTGGAAAAAGATTTGAAATTTGAGAATCCAATTAATTTTCAATTCATCAGAATTTAATCAGGAAAGAAAATTGAACACACCCAAGACAGGGAACATTCGGTTCCAATGCAGATGTGTTCACACATACATCTGCATGCACACGCCTCTCCATCAGACATTCGTGTTACCACAATATTCTCAGAGTGCTGGCTCACAGGCTGCTGCCTATTCATCCATCAATGTGCTGGCGTTAGCATCATTATTATCATATCTAAAACCTTATTTATTTCACTTAAAAATTGCCTGCAGTGGCCAGGCATGGTGGCCTTTTAGCCCAGCAGTTAGGAGTCAGAAGCAGGCATAGCTCTGTGTGTTTGAGGCCAGTCTGGTCTGCATAGCAAAGTCCAGGACAGCCAGGGCTATACAGTGAGACTATGGGGGGAAAAAAAGAATCGTATCTTTTTTCAAGTACTTTTTAAGCTAGAAAAGGAGAGAGAGAAAGTCTTCAAGGATATCCTTAGGATTACATCACACTGGGGAAGGAGAATGAGAACCGTATAAGGCTGGATTTATTCTTTGGTGGAGAGAGAGCAGGTAAAATCCCACACTAATGAGAAGCTTCCTCATGATTTTCTTGGTTCTATGTTATTAAACTTCATTTTCTGAAGAGAGATAAGGCAAATAAAGTTAGAAATCACCACATCGCCTGATGTAATTGAGCTTGCGGGGCCCTGCACTCAGTAGCTACTGGCGGGTGGGTTTCTGGGAGTTCAAGGCCAATCTGAATCCCGAGGTTTGGGTTTTTGCTACCGAATTGTTTAGATACAAGACCTCTCAGCATGCCAAGTATAGTGGCTCACACCTTTAATCCCAACATTCAGGAGACAGAGAAGAGATCTCTGGCTTCGAGGCCAGCCTGATCTACACAGCGAGACCGTGTCTCGGGGGAGCGAGGGGAGGCTCTTTCCCCAAAGTTCTAAGAAACCATGATGAATGTCTTAGGAGATAAAGGACGTTCCCCTCCCACCACTTGTGCTTAATACAGAGTATCAAGAAGCCCAGGCTGGTCTCCGACTCACCATGTAACCTAGGATGACTTTGAACTTCTGATCCTCCTGTTTCCATCTCCCATGTGCTAAACTGTAGGTGTGCGCCATCGGTCTAGGTGACGCTAGGGCTAGACCGGGGCTTCACCCCACTTCGTTCCATGTTGAGAAAGCACTTTAACAACTGAGATGCATCCCGTCGTCACCTTCTCTTTCCTTCTGAGAAGCCCCGTTTTCTCTCATGAAGTTCGGGTTTCCTGCCCCCAGCAGCAGCCTGCTGCCTGTGTCCTTCCCCCACGCATTTCTCAAGCTCTATGAATTCACGTCCCCTACCGATCAACGCAAGCTCAGAAGGTCATGCATCTGGATGGGAGTCCCAACCCAGCCTGCGCTGACTTTTGTCTGTGAACTTGACACAAACAAGAGTTATCTAGAAAGAGGGAAACATTACTGAGGTATTTTTGATTTCACACACATTTTCAAAGGTTCCAACTGGACTCACAACACTCAATTTAATAATGCCCTAAATCTCAGATACTCCGTCTCTCACACTAAGTCAGGGTCGAATTCTGGCATAAAGTCCATCATATTCCTTTGTGTCCCAATTCCTTCTTCATCCTGAGAGGCCGACATCGCTTCACGCATCCACTTTAAATCGACTATGCCCACATGTGGGCCCTGCAAACCTGACCCTCTCTTCCTGTAGTCTGCTTACAAGTCATTTTCAAAAATTCCATCTATGTGTCATGTGTATGCATGTCTGAGTAAGAGTATTGTGGGTATTTATTAGAAGCCTTTGCAGGTACTTATATACAAGCATATACATTTACTCTCTTAAAAATCTATTAGCATAGTATCTTTGGGTTTATTAAATCTTTTTTAAAAATCTTAAAATTCTTTTTGTTTATATAAAATGAAGTCCATTGGGGTCATAAAATAACAGTTTTATTAGTGCTTAAAAGGTAACATTGCACACAAAGATTTTAATTAAAAATAGCTTATTTTAAAAATTGTTCATTTCTTTTGTTTGGTAGTCACAAGTAACAAATGATAAGATGTGAAATTGTTCTATATCAGTTGGGATGCCTCAGGGTAAAGTTGTAGATCTTTATTGGGGAAATAGTTAGGGACTTCTCTTTCAGAATTGTTCCTAATATATAAAAGTGAAATGTACGATTTTATTTCAACTGTTATGTAAAATTACAGATAGATGTTTATCATATATCTATGTGCAGTTTCCTTTGAATAGTGAGGATTATAGCAGACACAGCACCAGCCAAAACTTACCATTCACAGTCTAGGCAACCTCATCCTGTATGTAATAGAGATGGCTGTGTTATCGTGGTGGTTTGAATACAAATGGCCCCATAGGTTCGTGTGTTTGACTACTTGGACCCTTTTGATGGAACTGCTTGAAAAGCATCACAAAGTGTGGCCTTGTTGGAAGAGGTGTGTCACTGGGGTGGGCTTTGAGTCCTGAAGAGATTCCAGCCATTTCCAGTTTCCCATTCAGCCTGCAGATCGGGTGTGAGCTCTCAGCTGTTCCTGCCACCATGCCTGAGCTCCACCATCGTGAACTGTAACCCTTGGAAACCACAGGCCCAAAGAAATGCTGACTTTTAAAAGTTGCCCTGGCGATGGTGTTTTAACGCAGCAATGGGAAAGTGACTAAGACGGTTATTAAGCCCTAAGAGAGGAATAACTAACGTCTTACCTGTCTAAGATAAATTTTGACACATACTGAGAACAGTAAGAATAAGAACAAGGGCTGGAGTGTTGACTCCGCTGTAGATCAGGCTCACAACAAAGGAAAGGAGAAGGGAAAACCACTGTCATCCACCTGCTCTCCTCGCTAGAGACAAGTTTGTCAACGTTTTTATCTTGTCCAATTTAAACTAAAAGCAAAAAAAAAGTCCTTCAAAAATCAAACTGCTGTTGTGTGCTCAGCCCACTTAAAGCCTCATCAGTAGCCAGTTTAGCGTCTGTGTCTCCAAGATCAAAGGCCTTTCGCTCTATATCAAAGCCAGGCCTTTGAAAATTCAGACTTTGGATTTAAAAAATCACGAATGTGGTTAAAACGTGATCTGACCAACAGTCTAACCCAAAACTGATGGGTGGTACAAAACCCAGTGTGCTTTTAAACTTATTTTTGTGACTATGCTTCTGTTTTAATATTGTTTGCACTGTACAAATTGGCAAAACCAGCAAATAGTCTTATTAAGACTGTCAAATTAGCCCAAATTCTGTTTAATTCGTAATATAACAAAGTTATCCTTTTTTCGTTTTTTTTTGAGACAGGGTTTCTCTGTGTAAGAACCCTGACTGTCTTGGAACTCACTTTGTAGACTGGCCTCGAACTCCCAAAGATCCACCTGCCTCTGCTTCCCAAGTACTGGAATTAAATGTGTGAGCCACCACCACCTGGCTACAAAGTTTAAAAACAAAACAGTCAAAAAGAAGTGATGGTAGAGGCCTTGGCCTGTACGGGACTCTACACTCCTGGCCAGAGCTCAGGGAGCAAGCACTGCACGAAGAGAAGCAGCATGCAGAGCAATGGAAGAACAGGGGCTGTGTGATGCTGGCTTCCAGGCACAGCATGGCTGTTGTACTCTTGAACTTGCGGCAGATATGATGGCCTGCACAGGGCTAGGCCTGTCATAGAAAGGTAAGGTCAGGGCTGGAGAGATGGCTCAGTGGCTAAGAGCACTGCCTGCTCTTCCAGCTCACAGCTGTCTGTAACTCCTATTCCAGGAGATCTGACGCCCTCACGCCAGCATACCTGTAGATGAAACCCCAATGTACATAAAATACAAGTAAATAAATTTTAAGAAGGAGAAAGAAAAGTAAGGGCCATCACAGGACTTCACTCTACCCTGAGAACTTATACACAGGTAAAAAAGATGAGGGAAGGATGTTTTCTTCAGTGGTGTAGACACTGGAAAGATGTTCCTGTGAGGAATTCTAATACAAAACGATTGGGTGGCCAAGAAAAGAAAACAGCCGTGGAAGTAGAAGAGTGGGGGGGAGATGAGAAGGGATAACGGGGATGAGGTGTTTTGAATAAGAATGGCCCCCATGAGCCTGCATGGAACCAAACTTGGCCCTCTGCATGTGGGTGACAGTTGTGTGGCTTGGTCTGTTTGTGGGGCCCTTAGCAGTGGTACCAGAATCTATCCCTAGTGCATGAGCTGGCTTTTTGGAGCCCATTCCCTATAGTGGGATGTTTTGCTCAGCCTTGACACAGCGGGGAGTGGCTTGGTCCTGCCTCAACTTGATGTGCCAGGCTTTGTTGACTCCCCACGGGAGGCCTTACCCTTTCTGAGGAGTGGATAGGGGTGGGTTGGGAGGAGGTTGGGGGAGAGCAGGAGGAAGGGGAAACTGTGGTTGTTATGTAAAATGAATAAAATATTTTAAAATAAAAGAATAGCCCCATAGACTAATATATTTGAGGGACTGGCACTGTTTGAAAGGATTAGGAGGTATGGTCTTATTGGAGGAAGTCTGGGGACAGACTTTGAGGTTTCAAAGGTCCAAACTAGGCCCAGTGTCTTTGTCTTCCTGCTGCCTGCAGATCCAGATATAGAACTCTCAGCTACCATTCTCTGCCATGATGAAAACAGACTAAACCTCTGAAACCATTAGCAAGCTCTAATTAAATCATTTCTTTCATAAGAGTCACCATGGTCTGCAGTAGAACACTGACTGAGACAGGGAGATATGATAGAAATCCATTATGTACACATTTGGGAATGTCATAATGAAGTCATCATTGTATATATTTAATATATACTAATAAAACAATTTTTTAAAGGAGACCTTCCCTAGAGAAAGCTATGGGCTAAGTTGAAAGCACTCTGAGTGATGTGAATCTTCCTCAGAAGCACAATGGTTAAACCAGAACACAGTCTTGGTCTATGACCAAATATATTTGATAAAGTATGGCTTCTCTCCCACAAGAGAGCTGAATTCTTCACTCACAGGGACAGGAACATGACCTTTGCCCCTCTAGTCATGACACACCATGAACCACTCCAAGAGGGGTTTTCCATAGAGGGTGCACAAAGCATGGATGTCCCAGATCAAGTCCCAGTGTCCAAGAAGCACCCAAGACCCTGAGATAGCAAAGAACAGGAAAGGAAGAAGCGATTGTACAAATAGAATCCCCTGCATGTTCGCTGAGAGATGCATAGATCTGGGCTGCCGCAGGCCCAGTTCCATTCCCTCAACTAAGTCAGAAGGAAGAGAAAGCTGACCTAACACTGGATGCCATGCATCTATTTATCTTTAACTAAATTAAAGAGTTAGGCACATCTGTGAGGTCTGGGCCATAGGTGAAGTTCTGCCCAGCCCTCTCACAGATGTGTCCAACTTTTGGGCATCATTGATATGGGATTCCCTTCTGTGTGCTGTGAATAAAGAGGGTGCCTTGGCCTGTTGATAGGGCGGAACTTAGGTAGGCAGGGAAAACTTAATTCTGGGAGAAAGGAGGCAGAGTCAGAGAGAAGTCATGTAGCTCCACTGGAGCCAAACGGAACTTCACCAGGTAAGCCACAGCCACGTGGCAATACACAGATTACTAGAAATGGGTTAAATTAAGATGTAAGAGTTAGCCAATTAGAAGCTAGAGCTAATGGGCCAAGTAGTGATTTAAATAATATGGTTTCTGTGTGATTATTTCAGGTCTGAGCTGACTGGCGACAAGGATTACAAACTAGCAGCCTCCTTTCAACACATCATGACACAGCATTGCCATCTACAAAGTTCATACTTGCCATCAAATTACCAAAAAAAAAAAAAAAAGGAAAGAGCATCACAGAAAAGCTCATAATGTTTTAAGTCAGTTTATTGTCTTGTGTTGGGTCACTTTATGGGGTGCAAGTGGAGCATGAGCTTTTGGGTTGAACGAGCCTGCAAGATGCCATCTTTTTATGTTATCTGCTAGGGAATCGTGCTGGTAAATCAACCAGTGTTCCTTGGGGGCAATCACGGCAGCTATACTCCAGGTGGCTACAGTCATGTCACTGGGTCCATGCAGCAGCCAGGTCTTTACCCAAAGCTCTGCCTTTGGGTGTTTCTCACAGAGCACCTGTTGTCATGGACATGCGTGAGCAGTTCAGGCTCAGCTGCAGCTACCGGAATCCATTCTTCTACCAGTGCTGTCGCTGCAGACACCTGGGGACCTGCGCAACATCATGAATTGCTCTGCAGCCCTGTCTCTGGCTCCCCAATAACCCAAACACAGTCCATGCTAGGGAGGGACATCAGTGTCTTTAGGGACCATGGGAAATTGGAAAGTGTATGTTCACAATATCTGAAATTATGTAAAATGGCACTCAATTACAATCTGTCTGTTTTATTTAAAAAGTAGACAACAGGGGCTAGAGAGATGGTTAAAAGCACCAGTTGTTCTAGCAGAGGACTTGGTTCAGTTCCCTACGCCCACGTAGTGGTTCACAGCCATCCAGAACTCCAGTTCCAAGGGATTCGGTGCTTCCTTCTGATCTCGGGGACACCAGGAACACAAGTGGTGCATATACACATGTACAGGCAAAAGACTCATGTCCATAAAATAAAAGAAACTGGATCAAAAGTTGAAAGTAAAAGTTGCTAGATTTAAAAGAAAAATAAGAAGTAGAAAACATTCAGTGTCAGCTAATAAGAATTCCACCAGAATTGCATCCTTCCAAAGAGTAATAGCATTCCTGTGGACATTTCATCTCTGACAGCACAGAGAACAGGAGCCTTATCCTGTGTTGAGGAGATGGCTCTGCTTGTAAAGTGTCAGCCACAAGGACCTGATTTCCATCCCCAGAATCCATGAAAAAAATAATAATAATAAAACCTGTCAGGAATGGTGACGCATACCTGCAATCCCAGCATTTGGAAGGGAGAAACGAGAGAATCCCAGGACTTGTTAGACAGTTTGCCTAGCCTAGCTGGCAAGTTCTAAGCTGGTGAGAAACTCTGCCCAAGGGGGAGGCAGATCTGGGGGTAGGGAAAGCTGGGCATGATCTGGAGGCAGAGGCAGGAGGATCTCTGAGTTTGAGGCCAGCCTGGTCTACAGAGTGAGTTCCAGGACAGCTGCCAAGGCTACACAGAGAAACCCTGTCTCGAAAGGAAAAATGGAAGCAGAGGATAGCACCTGAGGAACAACGATTGAGGTTGTCCTCCGGCCCTACACATTCCACACAGGCACCCTCACATGAACGCATCCCTGCACACTTGTGTGCACCACACACACACACACAAACATGCACAGACACACACAACCTTAGCCTGGGAAAACACCAGATTCTGAACAGGAGTCTTGAGCTCACAGATAGGATAGCATTGCTTATTTTTTAGGGTCTATTTGGGAAGTATGTAAATTTCATATAGTTATAATTCACAGACACCTGTGTGTATAGTTTTAAACTGATGGACCAGAGATGTATTTCCCAATGGCCTTGTCTAATGGTCCTAAATTACATTTGTCTCCTTTATTGAGGAGACGATTTAATTGTCTCTTGGCAGTGAGACATTATCTGAAAATTAGTTCAAACAAGTTCAATGAACACAGACTCGTTTTTCAACCTCTTATTAATCATATTCCGAAAAGAAATGAAATTGTCTGCCTGCAGCATTTCCAAATTCCTTTCGGTGTAGATTTTGATGCTTGTTTGAAATTACTTGACAGAGTGAAGCCAAAGACGGTAGACTGCTATTTACCGTTTTAGTGCCTAGGGAAACTGCAAGTGTCCCACGATTAAACTACTTGAAAAGTCCTAACGGCTTGGCACAGACACTTAAGAGAAATTGAATTGGGCCCTGGCTGGTAATCAATTTTAAAAAGCACTAATACTGAAAACTAAAATCACATTTGCCCATGTGTCTATCTTCCAAATATCTGGCTAATTTCATGTTTTACTGCCTCTTAAAGAAACTGGGGCGGTGGGAGGGGACGAAAGAGATGGCTCAGCAGATGAATGTGCTTGCAAGTATGGGGACCTGAGTTCAAATCCCAAGCACCCACATGAAAACAAAATCTGTAACTCTAGTGCTGCAGAAGGCAGAGACAGGAAGATTGCTGGGCTTGCACGTCACCAGACTAGTTCCAGGTTCCATGAGAAACTCTGTCTCAAGGGAATAAAGTGGAGAGATCTAGAAAACATTCAATATCTTCCTCTAGCTTCAGCATGTGCACAGGGGCATGTGTATTCTACATATACATACACAAAATATGTATACACACACACACACAAACACACACACATTAGAAAGGACAACAACTTGGGAATGGAGTTGAGGTCCTACAGTGAAATTAACTGAGCTCCATCACTGTTAATGCAATGGATTAGTAAGCATTCCTATGGGGATTTAAATTGGGAGCAGTCCCATGAGAGAATCTGTCTCCAAAAGAGAGAGCATCACCACTGGCCCTGAGTGGCTTGTCAAGTGCCCTTCCCAGGACGGCTCCAAAGGGTGAGCACAGACCAGCAAATGCCACCCCTGTGATGCCCACCTTCTTCCCAGCGTAAGGATGAGCTACAAATAACACCAGCAACATAGGAGGTGCATCAGAGGCAGTGCTGTAGGTGTGGCCACAGCTCAGCCATCACCCTCCTGGAGTCATGGCAGGGGTACGTCTCTTTTTCCTGCCATCCTAGAACTCAGAACAGCAAGAGAGCCACACAGAAGCCATAATCTCCCCAGCACCTGTCAGAAATGACTGTAAAGGTTTTGTCTCCAAGACAAGGGGCCCAAGGCATGGTTGGAATTCAGTGGAGCCGATTCAGTCTGCCTCTTTGGGAAGGATTCAAGGAAGCCACTATTCCAGAATCCCATGTCAAGAGGCTAGGGCTTACCTTCTCTCATTCTGGAGGCAGTGTCCACCTCTACCCCAGGAACTAAGGCAAGTTATGGCCAATCTTCAGCTTGGAGGGAAGTGGAAAAAACATGGCTTCCTCCACTACACACATACCCAAGGCAGCCAGCAGCCATAAGGGGAAACATGGAGTCCAGGGACACACCTTTGGGAGCTCAGGGCAGGGAACGGAGACTTCACTGAAAGATGTCAGAGGATGATCCAAAAAGAGGAACCAATCGTACTCCCTGAGGGCCCACTCTTAGACGGACACCAGCCTAGAGATCCCCCTTCACCCATGCCCTGGCACTTCTGTGCAGTGAGACAGAATCTCTCCGGCTTCCACTCCTCCATCTGGGGTGGGACTGGTCCTCCACACATTTATCAGACGCGTTCCCAAGGGTCCATCAGGAGCACGGGACCCATCTAACACAGGGCTTTGCCTACCCCAATGCTCAGGTGCTGGATCCCTTTCCAAAAAGCATCCTTCCCTTCTCTCCCTTTTTCATGTGTCCCTTGTCTCTTGGACAAGAATGCCTTCATTTATGCCTTGGAGAGAAACGAGGCCAGAGCCTGCCCAAGAAAGGATTCATCAGAACACTCGGAACTTCTTCCCTGACGACGGTTTCATCCCTGAATGTTACTTCTGTGGGGGAGAAAAGAAGGATGACGGGTGCAAGTGAGGAGAGAAAGGTGCTGGAGCAGGTGGGGAAGGAGGGAGGGGCACGAGGGAGAGAGCGACTACCTTCACTCATAGAGTAAGAGCCATTCCCGCTCCGGTCAGGGGCTGCAGGAGAGCTGGCAAGATGTGGTCTCAAGTGTCCCAGCTGGGCCACCACAGTGTTCCTAGCAAAGGTTGGGTCAGATAAAAGAAGAAGGGGGCACACATTGGGTGGACCAACAATGAAAGAGGCTGGAAGATGTGTGGCAATGAATCGGGATGCTCAGAATGTAGCTGGACCTGGCCCCTCACTTACCAATTTCACGTTTTCCTCTGCACATGCCCCACACCTCCGCGCACGGGCAACATCCAAGTGATTGGGACGCAGCCTTTACAGTTCAATAGAAAAGTCCTTGTTTGAAAAACTAAAGCAGCTGCCTGACC
The DNA here is from genome assembly GCA_004026605.1 of Ondatra zibethicus. Lineage (NCBI taxonomy): Eukaryota > Metazoa > Chordata > Mammalia > Rodentia > Cricetidae > Ondatra > Ondatra zibethicus. Next base: position 131,729 of record PVIU01003491.1, read on the forward strand.
TTGGCCCCAGAGGCACATTCTCATTTGCACCTCAACAAGATCTGCTTTGGAGCCACCTGAGGTTGGGAAGGCAGCTGCATTTGCTTCCCCTGGCTCACAGCAAGAGCGGACCAGGACCCGCGGACTAGGTCCCGCCAGGGCTCTTGGCAGCCGCGCTTGGCTTTCCGCAAGCTCTGGGACTGGAGGCCAGAAGTCATCTGCAGTCCCTGCCAACCCCAGCCGCCATGGGAGCACGACATCTGTGGGTCACTCTCAGGCCAGACGAAGCTTTTCTGCCCCCGACTGCTTTTCTGCCCCCGACTGGGCTCACTAAGGGGGAAGTGGAAAGGATAACGGTTGATGGGGGCGGGGGGGGGTGGAAAGACATTTCTGCGGTGGCATAGCTGCTGGTTTTTCACGTGCTCTGGTAAACTGCTCCAGTGACCTCACTGGGTCGTTTTTGAAAGCAGAACCGTGAGAGTGGAAAACGATAGAGGCCAGCAGGAGGACGAGGGAAACATGGTGGAGACGTGGCATGAATGTGATCAAAATATATTACACACATGTATGAAAATACCATAATGAAGGGGCTGGAGAGATAGCTCAGTGCCGAAGACGTTTGCTGCTCTTTCAAAAGACCCAAGTTAAGTTCTCAGCATCCATAGCCAACTATAATTCTAGCTCCAGGGAATCCAGCACCCTCTTCTTGCCACCCTGGACACCAGGCACACATGTGACACACATACATACATACATATAGGTAAATCACTCATATACATAAAATGAAATTTAAAAGTCTTTTAAAATAAATTATAATGAAACCCATTATTGTGTATATAATTGTGAAATTTTTTAAATGTTAAATAACAAAATGTTGCAATGCTCGGAGTAGTGTAGTACTGCAGGCCGGAATGTGCAGAGGCCCAGAACCAGGGTTTTCATCAGAAGATGATGGGGATTGGCTAAATCTATCTTGGAATGTTAGTTCTTGGCCATGAAGATTAGTAAGGAAGATGGGGTCAGCCAACATCAGACAGCTGCTGTGAACAGGACCCCTTGTAGGGTGTCTTAGTCACTTACCTACTGCTGTTAAGAGACACATGGCCAAGGAATTTATAAAAGAAAGCATTTAATTTGGGGTTCCACAATTCCAAAGGGTTAGAGTTCATGACCGTCATCACAGGCAGGCAGCCATGGCACTGAATCAGTAACTGAGAGTTCACATCTTGATCCACAAGCAGGAGGCAGAGAGTGATAACTGGGAATGGTCTGGGCTTTTGAAACCCCAAAGCCCATCCCCAGTAAGACACCTCCTCCAACAAGACCACACCTCCCAAACCTTCCCAAATAGTTCCATCATTGGGGAATGAGCAATCTCTATATGAGGTGTTTCCCTTTTCTTATTTTTATTTATTATTATTATCAGTAGTATAAATCTGTTTTATTAATATATAAATTAGGATACAAAATAATAGATCTCCTTGTAGCATTTCTGGCATACTTCCTACTTGGTTGATTCTACCTCATCCCCAGTCTTCTTCCTTCTCTGCCTTGTCATCTTCGCATGGAGATCCCCTTCTACCACCTAGTTTTCCCCTTCCACTTCCATATCATTTGTGTTCTATATTACCTTCCCCCAAAGCTTCCCCTCTCATGAACCCTTTCTAGTCCCTGGCCTTTTCCCACACTTGTCTCCATATAAATGCATAAAGATGAGAACTCAGATCTGCATGTGAAGACATTCAGCATTTTGCCTTTCTGGGCCCAGGTTACCTCCCTTAAGAAAATATTTTGTGGTTCTATCCATTCTTCTTTGCGGGGGAACTTTCTAAATAAATTGCAAGGAGGACTTTGTGCAAGGCCTTGGGTTTAGTGGAATCGCCTGCAGTGACTTCTGAAGCACTTCACACAGTACAGCCCCTCCTTCATGTCCTTTGTCTCCATTCTGTAGGGACGTGACACCCGTGACTTCACTGGCTTGTTTGGTTTTTCAGACATGGTCTCACTATGTTGCCCAAATCAGCCTTGACTGTCTGGGCTCAAGTGATCTTCCTGTCCCCAGCCTCCCTTCAGGTGCTAGGACAACAGGCACACACTATCACTCCTGGCCTGCGATTCTTTCTCCATGTGACAGCTCTCACCAGAGAGAATGGCACCAAGTGGCCCATCATGTTTTTCTGCTTTTCCTCGGGGTTGCCTAGGCAGCGTGAGCAGGACCCAGGGCCCTCAGAGCAGCTCTGGTCTCCCCTGGGAGCTGCTCATGGTTCCAGAATCCCACCCAGCCCTCACATCAGCCTCAGTGACACCTTAATGAGCTCCCCAGACATTTGGGATGTGGGTACATACAGTCAGGTGCCACATGAGACCGCCTGGCCAGAGCTAGCTCTCTGGTCTCTCGGCTCCTTCTGAAAGTTGTACAGCACCACTGCAGGGGTTCTCTCCCAGGGCAACCCCGACCATCCCGAATCTCCTAGTACTCCTGGATGGCCTCTCTTTGGTGCCCAAGGACAGGGTGAGGAAGCGGTCATGGAGTGATAGGGTTTTGGTAACACAGATGGACTTCAGAAGAGAAGAGAGCTAGCCACTGTCTAAGTGTCTTTAAAATGTGCTTCCTGGGTGCGGGGTTACAGCTCAGCCGGTAAAGTGCTTCAAATGCAAGCATGAGGACTTTTGTTCCCCAGAACCCACACTCAAAAAGTCAAGTGTAGTGGTGCATGCTTATAATCCCAGCACCGGGGAGGCAGAGACAGGCAGATCCTGATACTTGATGGCTAGCCAAGGGTTCCGAGCTAGCGAGGTTCTGTCTAAAATAAGTCTGTGGCTTCCTGAAGAATGACAGCCAAGGTTGTCATCTGGCTTTCATGTATACACATATACACATGCACACACAGGTACACACATGTACACATGCACACACAAGTACACATATGTACACATCCATACACAGAGGTACACACATATACATGCACAGACAGGTACACGCATATACACAGACACCCACATACACATGCACACTCATGTACACACGTGTGCAAACATACTGCATAAAATCAAAAGCAATAAAAATAAAACTGTGTGAGAGAATGGGGGTTTGAGGGAGACTTATCCATGTGTCCACAGAAAGAGCCCTTCTGAAGCCAGGCTCTACTCCAAGCAAAGACACCGTATGGCATTCAGGAGTGGTTATGATTGAGGCCATCGCCCAAGAAGAAGTTGGGAGTCCAGGGAAGAACTGGAGAGAGGCAGTGGAGGGTGCATATACGTTGTATACATTTTGAAATTTACCAATAATAAATAAATATTATTTAAAAGAGTGTGGTGTTGAATTGGTGACTTGACAGACTTTAGAACCACCTGATAGAAGATCTTCTAGGCGCGTCCGTGGAAGGCTTATCTTGAAATCATTGATTAACGTGGGAAGACCTGCCCACCGCGGGCATCCCCATTCCCAGGCTGAGATCCTGGACTGTATAAATGAAAATGAGCAGTGGCGGGCGTTCGTCTCTCTCTGATTTCTGATTGTGGGTTATGACATGATCAGCTGCTTCAAGCTCCTGCCTTGACCTCCCTGTCGTGATGGATTAAACCCTCTAGCTGGGAGTGAAAATAAACCCTTTCTTCCTCCAGAAAAGGTATTTTATCACACAACAGAAAAAAACTTAAGACAAATGTAATTTTATCTAAAGTTATGTATCATGGGGCCTGGTACATGCTGAGCAGGCACTCTGCTACAGAGCTGTAGCTCTCGAACCCCCATGAGCCATTTTATCTCTGAAGTCTCAATCCCAGCAATTCCCAACCTCAGGACTGTCAGAAATCTCAGAAAGTTCTGTGGTAGCGAAGTAGGTTAAATCAGAGGAGACAAAAGACATTCCAGAACTACAGTCGGAGCAGAGCCACACTTTCTGACGTGCGGAGGTACCACAGACCTTCCTCTACAGGCCTGCTGCTGCTACTGAGACAATTCCTACGACAGCTATAAGTGGGAAAGGACACCCGTAGACCTTAAAAAATAGCATCTGTCACTCATGGAGAGATCCAGAATAATACAATGTGCCTGTCATGTGCCTGAGTTTGTCTTCCATTTCATAGACAAAGACTGGATGATTGCTGGTACATTACCTTTGACATACATGGGCTGTGTCCTCAGATTATATCATGAGAGACAATATAGAACAATATACTACAGTATAACAAACAGAACAAAGCTGGGGATATAGCTTAGTCAGTAAAGTGCCTGGAGTTCACTAGCCATTGGCTCTGTGCCAATGAGAGACCTTGTCTCAAACGTGCACGTGTGTGTGTGCGCACACACACACGCAATAAGTAAAATATAGGACACTGTAACACAGTACCATATTGGATACACATTGCCTATCTTAGTCCCTTTTCTTGTTGCTGTGATAAAAAATACCAACAAAACACCTCGGAGGCCTATCTCTCAGATGATACTATATCCTGTTAACAACACCACAATGATTCAATGCACAATACTTTCATCTTATGATAGTGCAAATGTGATATGCATTCAGGAGAAGGCACAATACTCCAAATTTTGAATTTTCAACTAACCAGAGGATTGTGATATATAGTTTCAAGACTTTATGAGCCACTGAGTGGCAGCAGTGAGTCACAGCTCCTCCTCAGCCCAGCTCCACCAAAGGAGACAACCCTTCCACGGCCCCGTGCTGTGTGGCTGAGCTGCAGTGCCCACTAGGAATTTTGATTCTTGGTGGGTTTACCAATAGGGTTGGAGCAGGTACATAGGATGGATGGAAGTCCATTGTAATAGGGGTGCACTGTATAGTGAATTACAGCTCAGTGCAATATAATACAGTAGAGGGTGGACTGAAGGGCTTACCTTGCAAGCAAGAGACCCTGAGTTCAATCACAAAAACCTATATTTAATAGCCAGGCATGGATTGGAGAGATGGCTCAGTGCTTAAGAGCACTTACTGCTCTTCCAGATGACCTGAGTTCCATTTCCATTGCCCACATTGCACATCTCACAACTGCCTATAATTTGAGCTCTGGGGAATCCAATACCTCTGATTTCTACAGGCATCCACACTCATATATGTGCAAAAAACACACCTGTATGCATACACACCTGTACAATACATATATATATATACATACACACAAAAGAAAACCATGATATAATATACAACTGTACAAAGCAACACAAAACAGCAAAACACGGTGTGATGCAGTCTATAAGGACGTGGCAATTCAGTCCCTCACCATGCAACACGACCTAACACCACGCAGCATCACGTGGCTCAGCTCAACACGATACAGTATTGGCTAGTATTCAGGCTTTCAGGATATCATTCAAATTCTGACTGCAAGGAAGCCCCTTAATATCTCCAGTCCTCAGTTTATTCCCATGGAAGATGAGCACAGCAGGAGGGACCACTTCCAGAGCTGATGGCAAGCAGTGGAGGAAAGCCAGCGCTCCAGCCCCACCTTGTGTCCGTGTCAGCCTGCTTCAGCACCACTCTGTGCTTCTGGGACTGAAGCCTGTGCACAGGATGATACAGCCTTGGCATCTGAACTTCCAGATGCCTCTCACACTAGGTCACCTGGCCAGCGCTCACTTTTCCTATCCCTGCTTCCTCTCTGTGCTGATGAACTTTGGAGATGCCTAGCCATCAGCAGATAACCTTGGCCCCTTCCCTGTCTCTGAAGCATGCCTTGGGACTTTTCCTGCTGTATTAGTCAAGTTTCTCTAGAGAAGCTGAACCAACAAAAGAAGCATATATTGAAAATGGATTTATTAGATTGGCTTACACATAATGTGTACTGGGCACTCCAGCAATGGCATTCTGCATGCTGCAGAAGATGAGACTTGATAGCTTCCCATCCATGTAGCTGGAATGCTTCAGGACTGAAGGCTTGAAGGATTTCTGGAGAGCCACTGGTCCCCAACTTGGCATCGGGAAGCCAGATAAGCTGGGTGCTAGCATCAGAGTGAGAGAGGGCAGCTGCGGTGACAGCTGCGGTGTAGATGCACTCACCAGCAAGGATGGGCGGGCAGGCAAATGAATACTGCTTTTCCCTGGGGTGTCTATATCTGGACCATGCTGCAGGAAGGTGCTGCCTGATCAGAGGGGAAGTCACCCTCCCATCAAACGGCCTCACAGGCTCGCCCACAGCGGTGTCTCCTAGTCCATTTCAGAGTCAGTCAAGATGACAACCACTATCAACCGCCACACCTGTCAAGCTGAGAGCTGTACGGCCTGAACCTCTTCCGTGTCAACCCCGGAAGTGTTTCTGACCTACAGCTACAGTGCACTCACTCCTCAGACTAAGCACCAAGCCTCCCCAGCCTGCACTGAGCTCCACTCCTCGTCACTCGGCACGTGTTAGAATGCGACCACTTACCACAGCTGGAAGGATTTTTCAGAAGGAGGGCTCCATCCTTCAGCAGTATCTATGAGGTTGTCACCAGGCGATGCACACACAAAGACAAAAGGGCCTGCTTCCTGCCACCTCAGCTTTACAGTGAGCTGTGGATGCAGACAGCTTGAGGTACACAGAGAAATCCTTCTGACAGGGTGATCAAACCAAAACAACTTTTCCACATTTATGCACAGTTTCATCTCAAAAGTCATCCAAAAAGAGAATCTTCAAGACGTTGCCAGCTCCAGAAGAGACTCCCCTCATCACTGGGCTTCGAGCACTGACTCCAGGCTCTTGTCCCAGGACAGGGATGCCTAAGTGATGCATCTGGCTCACTGAGCACAGAGCCCCAAGGCCAGAAAGGGGACAGCCAGGTGGTGTGGTGATAGAGCATCTGCCTTGCACAAATTCCTGGGTTCCATTCCCGGCACCCCTCCAAGAGAAAGAAAGAAGAGAACGGGAGAGATGGGGAGAGGGCGGAAGGTGGGTGCTCTAGCAGCAAGCTATTCCTGCTAGCATCCTCGCTCCTCCATCTTTGCAAGTGTTTGTCTACCATAACTGAGACTAAGCCGGTGGGGGGGGGGAATGACATATGTTTTCTTTTGGTTTTTTAAAAATTGTTTTTATTGAGCTATATATTCTTTTCACTCCACTCCCTTCCTCTCCCCTCCCTTCCCACCCTCTCCCATGGTCCCCATGCTCCCAATTTACTCAGGAGATCTTGTCTTTTCTACTTCCCATGTAGATTAAATCCATGTATGTCTCTCTTAGGGTTCTCTTTGTTGTCTAGGTTTTCTGGGATTGTGAATTGTAGACTTTTTTTTTTTTTGCCTTATGTCTAAAAGCCACTTAAGAGTGAATACATAAGATATTTGTCTTTCTGGGTCTGAGTTACCTCACCAAATATGATGTTTTCTAGATCCATCATTTGCCCGCCAATTTCAAGATGTCATTATGTTTTCTGCTGTGTAGTACTCAACTGTGTAAATGTACCACATTTTCCTTATCCACTCTTCAGTCGAGGGACATTTAGGTTGTTTCCAGGTTCTGGCTATGACAAATAATGCTGCTATGAACATAGTTGAGCACATGTCCCTGTAGTATGATTGAGCATTCTTTGGGTATATACCCAAAAGTGATATTACTGGGTCTTGAGGAAGGTTGTTTCCTAATTTTCTGAGAAATCGCCACACTGACATCCAAAGGGGTTGTACCAGCTTGCATTCCCACCAGCAATGCAGAAGTGTTCCCTTTTCCCCAGAACCTCTCCAGCATAAGTTGTCATCAGTGTTTTTGATCTTGGCCATTCTTACAGGTGTAAGATGGAATCTCAGAGTTGTTTTGATTTGCATTGCTCTGATGACTAAGGATGTTGACTTAAGGAAATACCTTAAGTGTCTTTCAGCTGTTTTAGATTCCTTTGTTGAGAGTTCTCTGTTTAGGGCTGTACTCCATTTTTTTTATTGGATTATGTGTTCTTTTGATGACCAATTTCTTGAGTTCTTTGTATATTTTGGAGATCAGCACTCTGTCCAGTGTGGGGTTGATGATGTATATTTTGGAGATCAGCACTCTGTCTGGTGTGGGGTTGATGAAGATCTTTTTCTGTAGGCTGTCCCGTACACACTTTCAGGAACTGCAATATATTCTCTAGTCACCAGCCATCTTTGAGGTGTCTCCATACCTGAGGCAGACCCTGCTCATGAGGGAGACGTTCCACTTCACATATACAGGAAGATAAGCCACCCCAGTTAGTTCCGTTAGGGACACTGCACTCTGAAATGATTCTGCCTTTGTTGCAGGTTTTATCACCCACAGCAGAGGCCAAACAATAGCTACTGTAGCAAGAGAGCATGGCATTCCACATCACATGGGAACAGACAATGTTATGATTTAAACAGGAAATGTTCTCCATAGACTCGTGTTTCTACACTTGGTCCCTAGCTGGTGGCACTATTTGGGAAGGCTGCGGCACTGTCAGGGTGCAGAGGTTCACTGAAGGAAGCTGATCGCTGGGAGCAGGCTGTGTAGCACGGCTCTTTGCCCACACCCTGCTTCCTAGTTGTGGGTGCGATTGACCAGTGGCTGGCATTCCTGCTGCCACGCCTTCCCCACAGTGATGGACTGTGCCCTGGAGCGGTGAGACCCTTCCCTGCTTAAGCTACTGTCCTCAGGGTGTTTTACCATAGCAATAGGGAAAAACTAGGACAGATGCTTATGTTGAGATCATCCACTAGCAATTTCTCCCACCTCAAATGACTTGGCCTTAATTGCATGATTTATTACCCATTGCATGGGCCATGCAACTGCTTTTCCTTAAGTCATCTTGACTCTGTTGATCGTTGTTTGGGCTCTAGTGGTTTGTGGTTTTTTTGTTTTTTTGTGGAGAGGAAAATGTGAAGAAGTATTTTTTCTTTTCCTTCCTTCTTTCCTTTCTTCCTTCCTTCCTTCTTTTCTTTCTTTCTTTCTTTTATAAAATTATTTGTTTTATATCCCTACCACAGTTTCCCTTCCCTCCTCTCCTCCTATTCCCACACCCCACTTCCCCCAATCCACTCCTTATCTGTTTCTGTCAGAAAGGGGCAGGCCTTCTGTGGGTGTCAACAAAGCATGGCATATCAAGTCGTATAGTAAGACTAAGCTCCTCCCTTGGTATTAAGGCTGGACAAGGCCACCAAGTATGAGGAATACATTCCTGGAAGCCAGCCAAAGCTTTAGGTAGTGTAGGAGGTTCTTCTGTTTATAGGTTGCTTTCATTGGTTGAATAAAGAAACTGCCTTGGCCTTTTGATAGGGCAGAACTTAAATAGGCGGGAAGACAGAACTGAATGCTGGGAAGAAGAGCAGTGTGGCAGATACCATGAATCTCCCGCCTGAGTTGGACGTAAGTTAGAATCTTGCTGGCAAGCCACAGTCACGTGATGACATACAGATTTAATAGAAATGGGTTAATCAAGATGTGAGAGTTAGCCAATAAGAGGCTAGAGCTAATAGGCCAGGCAGTGATTTAATTAATACGATTTCTGTGTGATTATTTCAGGGGTTAAGCTAGCCGAGTGGCCGGGATGAAAAGCAGGCCCGCTCCTCCTACAACAGAATGGTGCCCAGGGCCGCCCCCCAAACCCCCGCTCCTCCTACTACAATTAGGGACAGGCCCTTCTCCCACTGCTAGGAACCCCACAGGTAGATCAAGCCACACAACTGTCACACGTTATGTGCCACCTCCGCCCCCCCTTATGTTTTTTTACTTGGGTGCTAGGTCTTCACAGTCTTTATTTCTGCTAGTTCTGAAGGGACTCTTGGGGCCATGACCAACTTCCTTCCCATTCCTGGAGATCTTTTAACTCTTCCAATAGGAGGGATGAGCATCTTTGTGTAGGAAACTTTTCCTCTTTCAAGATGGCACCTGGAAATAGATGGTCAGGGCTGGGGATGTAGCTTAGCTGGTAGGGCGCTCACCTGGCAGGCACGAAGCCCTGTGTGCAATCCCTAGTAAACCAGACACAAGGCTCACACCTGTGATCCTGGCACGTGGAAGGTAGGAGCAGGAGATGAGGAACTCAAGGGCTTCCTTAGCTACATAGTGGGCTTGAGGGTAGTCAGGGCTCTATAAGACCATCTCAAGAAGAAGAAAGAAGAAAAAGGAAGGAGAAAGGGGGAGAAGGAAAAAGGGAGCTAAGGAATATTCACTTTAATGCTCTGATTATTTGAGTTTTTCTCCATGTGCTATAGGGTCACCAGGGGAGACTGAGCCTCAACCAAGGAATTACCTCCATCAGATTGCCCTGTGGACGTGTCTATGGAGAGTTTTTCTTGATTAATGATTGATTAGGGAGGGCTCAATCCATTGTGGGCAGTGCCACCCCTTGGCAGGTGATCCCGGGTGAAAGCAAGTCAGGGAGGGCAAGGTACATACGATGGATGATCTTGACTGTCTGCTTGCCTGCATCTACAATCAGTTAAAACCCAAGCAGCTTGGCAACGCATGAGGGAATATTTTTCTTGATTGAGTTATTTGACATGGGAAGATTGGCTCTGAATCTGGACCATTATGGTGGAAAGATCCACCCTAGACTTGGGCCACACCTTCTGGTGCCAGCCTATGTAAAAGACATGGGAGAAGGAAGCATTTGCTTTTGCCTACTTGCCCTCACTCTCACTGGTGAAGGTCATTGATCTTGCTGCGGAGGCATTCCTTCACCTGTATTGGAACCTACTTCTTTGGGATTCCAACACAGATTGAAGACCCATGAGAAATCAGCCTTGTGGACTGAACAACTATGGGATTCTTGTGTTTTTGAGACAGCCATTGTTGGACTAGCCAGACATCAGCCTGTAAGCCACTCTAATATATCCCATGTATAACACAATACTAATATATTGTGCCTGTTCTGTTCCTCTTAAGAACCCTGACTAATACAATGCCCCTGCGCATTTCTACAAGCAGTGTGAGAGGATGCTTTACCACTCTGCAACCTCAAACCATCCATGGTTTGAGGTGGAACACCTGCATCCATGGTCCCTGAGCAGAGCAGGACTAGCCTGCCTGATGAGAAGCCACTGAAGCAGGATCAGGTGTGAACGCTAAGCTGTATTGATTAGAAGGGGCACTGCCAAGAGCCTGCTTCTGGGATCTCTGATCCCGCAGTGGGCACCAGGAAGCAGAGCCCACTGAATAAACGAAGACAAGTAAATGCTAGGGCCCATTGGAGAGCAGGCTTAACAACGGAGAAAGTGAGTTAAACATCAACGCTCATCTCTGTCCGCTTTCCGAGGGCAGAAACATTATTAGGAGCAGCTACTTCAAGCTCCTGCCGCCCTGACTTCCCCTTGAACTGTGAGTCAAGTGTAACTCCTCCCTTCCTTGAGTTGCTCTTACCAGGTGTTTTTAATCAATGGTCTTGCACTCTTGGCTGTAACTCCTCTGCGTGGCCACCTGTGTGTCAACCTTCACCTCGTTGTTTCCCCCCCAAGCCACCTGCTGTGGTCATCCACCTCACAAAGGAGCCTGCTGGGGCTGGAAGAGGATGTGGGTGGGGAACAGAGACAACCCAGTCCTCCTTTCTCTAAAACTCCTTACTTCTGTACTTGAATGAACTAGACGCAGCCTCCTCGGGCTAGTGACCACGGTCCCTTATGGACCCCCCCCATTGTCCTACACACCACATGGGCGACACAAACAGCCAGGTCCAGGCCAGTCACGTAGCTGACAGAGGCTAACTTCACACTGACAGTGAAATGATCATCAGATAGAGGTAGCCACTTGCCCGCATGTAGGAGGAAGCTCATGACCCACCACCAGTGTCTACAGTGTGAACATCCCTCCCTCATTCACCTAGGGTCTGCCACTGTGGCAGAAAGAGCAGGGAAGGGAGGTCCCAACTTGGCAATCCCTGTTTTTTCTGAGCACCTTATCCATCAGACATCCCTTTGCACCTAGAATGTCAGCAACAAATTAAAGGCATGTGCCACCACTGCCTTGCCTATGGCCAATGGTCCTTACCCATGAGCATCTCCTTAGCCCCACATGGTAAAAAAGCCTTTCAAAGGCTTTTGAATATGCCTGTACCAAGTACTGTATATATGTCTTATAGCAAAAGGCGACTCCTGGTCACACCCTTTAATTTGGGAGGCAGAGGCAGGCAGATCTCTGTGAGTTCAAAACCAGCCTGGTCTACAAGAGCTAGCTCCAGGACAGCTAGGGTTGTTACACAGAGAAATCCTGTCTCAAAAAAAAAAAATCATTGGCCATGGAATCATGAAGATCTGACATCAGTTCCACAGAACCCATGCAAAAATCCAGGCATGATAGCATTCACAAATGCACGCCTGTAACAGCAGTCTAATAAGAGTGCTGTAGTGAGAAGAGACAGGAGGATCGCTGGGACCTGCTGGCCATCAACCTAGTTCCAGCTTCGGTGAGAGACCCTGTCTCAAGGGAATAAAGCAGAGCAATAGGGTAAGACACCCACTATCATTGTCTGACTTCTACATGCATGAATAAACACACACATCATACACATGCAACACGCATACACACATACGTCATTTTTCAAATCATAAATAAGTTCTTCCTTGTGAACTAATCTCAGCTGTCA